>JAHKKF010533868.1:0-15932 GCA_019740295.1 Labeo calbasu
AGGATGCTACTGAGGAATCTGGTTCTGCAAGCGGCAACTTCAGCCAAGATGCTACTGAGGAATCTGGTTCTGCAAGCGGCAACTTCAGCCAGGATGCTTCTGAGGAATCTGGTCATGCCAACTTCAGCCAAGATGCTACTGGGGAATCTGGTTCTGCAAGCGGCAACTTCAGCCAGGATGCTACTGAGGAATCTGGTTCTGCAAGCGGCAACTTCAGCCAGGATGCTACTGAGGAATCTGGTTCTGCAAGCGGCAACTTCAGCCAAGATGCTACTGAGGAATCTGGTCATGCCAATGCCAACTTCAGCCAAGATGCTACTGAGGAATCTGGTTCTGCAAGCGGCAACTTCAGCCAGGATGCTAGTGAGGTATCCAGTTCTGTAAATGGCAATGCTGTTGATGAGTCCTCTGGTTCTGTCCACCTCCAAGGCCATCTCGAGCAGGATGTTCATGCTGAGCAATCTCATTCTGACTCTTCTGAAGTTTCTAAAGATGAGCTCCCTTCTGGCACTTCAGAGGAATCTATTACCAGTTCTCCTAGTTTAAGTTAATACTGGATCCTTGTTCTGCAAATGGACTTGTAGATCTTTGTTTCTCTGAAGCTGCTTTTGTCCATGCTCTACTTTTTCCTAATAAAGAAGTGTTACTTATTTGACGTCATGTTTTCTAGACCGTTTAGACTACTTTAATGATTGTGGACGTATGAATATTGTGACTCTTCAGTTTGGCTGGTTTTAGGTCATCTGTGCATTTTGAAGAAATCAGAACTGATATTTGATTTGCAGCTAATTCAAATTAATCATTAAGTCTGCAAACAATTTCTTTAGCATGTTCAAAATCCAGTATACCAGTTTGACAATTTTTGTCCTAACCTATAGACCCTTAATGTGGACCGCTCTACATGTTTGTAAACCTCACCTGCATAAAACTAACTACTATGGCAACCATAATTGTGAAACTTGTCAAATTAATATGGGCTCTATTACGTAGACCTTAAAGTCTTTGTCTTAAACTTTAAATAACAGTGGTGGCAACACAAGCAATTAGTTAATCAAAGTAACAACTTCAGTAACTTGTTCATGTTGGTTAAAATGGTAACCATAGTAAAGTTCAAGGACAGCACTTTAATTTGACTTTCTGGTTTTGTGGTTCTCACTACTTTCATAGAGACTAGTGCAGAACAATGTGATCTTTGTTTGTACATTAAGTGTTAAGAGTTGGCTATATGTAAGCCACTTACCCGCCAGACACCGCTGTACACATGAAGGCTTCCATGATGCGGAGGCCACTTGTCCATTGAAAAGGTGCAGGATCTTGCATGGGTGGATCCAACCTAAAGCTCTTAAAACCAGGTTGCGTTTCTATTGGTGTGAAAACCAAACTATGACATTACTGCCTGTTTTACACATCGCTGTATCGAGCATTTTATTATAGTAGTTTTTGTACAATTTAGTTTTTGTCAAAACTAGTTACTTTTATGGTGTGGCACTGGACGTCTGCGTTTTATAGTTCAAAACCAGAAGATCAGTAACACTTTCATAAGAATTTCTTTGTATTGTCACATTTTCCCATTCTGTCATTTAGGAACAATGGCAGGATTTCTGTTCCCCAAAACTGCTAATAAATTTTATCGTGTTGGACTAAAACTGACTTTGCTCACACTTTTCCAGTTTGTTTCCCCACCTTACACTTTTTGTTTTACACTTAGCATAGGTTTGTAGCCTATTTCTTTTGGGGCTGTTTGATTGTAGGCCACGCAGCTAAACTTACACACCTCAGTTTATGAGTGTACATTGTCAAAATTACACAAATGATGCTTTTTCACTCAGAAACTAAGCTAGTAAAACTCAGATCAGTGAGGCCTATGATCAATCAGCTTCAAATAGAAATACAAAACCTGTGCTAACTGAAACAAAACAAGTTGATTGAATCCAAGATCTGGTGATAATATAGCAGAATGAGAGCTTAACCTGCAATTTTCAGAAGGCCAGTCACGTTTGCCCAGGAACACCAACATAGGCAGCATTTTCAACACAGCACAACAGTTAAAAGACCATTGCATTTGTTTCCCTGTGAATTACTGCAGAGTTAAAGTTGCTTGGAATCGTCTAATTCAGTAAAAAAAAAAACATTCTAACTGCTTTTTAGGTATTTGTGGAACTGAAACCTAAAGTTTACACGTCTTCAAAAAACAGAAAAGCCTGCTTCTGGGTGCATGAACTGTTTCATTTGATCAGTTTGTGCATCTCATCAGAAGAGGGCGCTGTATTCACCATAGGAAAACTGAACTACAAAATGTGCATTCTTCAGAGAATTCCTCAGCATGTCAAAACAGGTCAGCAGATAACTTCTGCATGCGTTTGACTTTTTGTGACAGCTATTTAGCCGCATACAGTGCACTTAGTGCATGTCCAGACTTTCTAGAGAAGCTCAGGGTTAAACACTGTCACTAGTGGCTCAGTTAGCACAAACTTTAAATGACTAACCAAAGCCTCTGTAAATAATACTACGGCAAAATAAAGAACAAGTGTGCATTTTTGTTAGATGTGTGAACTGCATTTTGTCTTTCACTCTCTCACTGACACTTTTTCATTATCTCCCCCACATTCTCTTACTTCCTAGTTTGCCTAAAAAGGGCATATTATACTGAGGGAAGTACGTGTGCGCATGCATGTGTGTGTGCGCGCACAATCAAACTTAGACAGGACGAGAGGTTATATGAGAGGAAGAGGTTGTGAGGATGAGTGGAAATAAGAATGAAACCGAGAGGAGGGTGTTGAAGATCAAATGAGAATCCTCACATGAACAACAGACAGTTTCTCCACTTCCTGTCAGAGACAGGAAGTCACTGAGTCAAGTGTGTGTGAAGGTGTGCGTGTGTGTGTGTTCCTTTTTCAGTGGTGTTCACTAACAGTCAAGCATCTCTATTATTGCCCACGGCGTGATGAGCTTCGATGCAGTTTACGATTGCCGCTGAAGGGACTGTTTCACACTATAACTTTATCAGTGCAATTTAACCCTGCAAATGTGGCGATAACCGTGCTGTGAAGCGGAAAGTAGTTTTTTGCAAAACAGAACCCTTAACACTAATTACTTTAATAACTAGATTCAACAACCTTTGTAACGGAAAGCCAATTTTGCAGTGCATTAAATCCTAAATGATTGATTCTTAAAATCATATCTTGTTACTTCAACAAGTTCTGCACGCATATGCTCTTAAGAAAATTGCAAGTGTAGGTTTGTCCGGGTCGGTACATGGCATTTCAGGTGCTTTGTCATTGTAAAGCACACGGTTGGGCTCAAAGCACACAATCTTTGCAGAATGGCTATTTTCTTCCCCGTTTGACTGGCAAATGAGTTTCCTCTTAACACACAAGGCTTTTCAGCCACGCACACACTCCACCCAGAAACAAACACGACGCTGACAGCAGAGATGCTTCATTCTGACGTTAGACTGCAGATTTTCCATCTGAACCTGTAAAACAGAAATTAGCAGAGCTGTGAGGTACAGAAGACAGAAATGGGGTTATAACATATACACCGTTCACCGTTCACCGTGAGCTCTGAGGATATTAAATGTCGTCATACGCTTCTGTCTGTGAGAGTTCGACTTCGTGTTTAAAAAACAGTGTTTAATACTGGTGAAGGACTAGACTACCCATAATCCCACTGAGCTGTTACTCATTTTCATCTGTGCCTCATCTGACCTGACTAAGGTCTATTGAATTGTTCATCTGTGTTTCTCAAACGCTCTAGATGTTGTACTATTATTTTAATGCTTTGGGTTTTTATTAAAGCTTACGAATCTCACTCAAAAAGGCCTATCGCTGATCGGTCGCTGGATGAACTCACAGATAAGGATCCTCTATGTGCGCCGGCCTCGAGTGCATCACACACACCCAGCAAAAAGAATCCTGTGTGTGTGTATTTGCCTGCCCCGCAGGCATACATTCTCTTTTCACTACATTAGTCAGCGTGTGTTCGCATGTTATGATAGAAATGTCTCTCACTCTGGTCTAACCAGTGAGAACATGAGCATGAATTCCACAGCTCCAGTACATTTGACTTCTAAACGCTGCAGTGCTCGAGTTTGCAAGGCTCAAATCTGCTGCCTCACCTTCGTCATAATGCCCTTCTGTCTTGAGCCCAAAATCGTTTGGTGTACAGAAAATGAGACCTATTTTATTGCACCTGGATGCTTTAGTTAAGAGGGATTTTTAGTCGTTTTTTGTGATGTGCCTTTTAAAAAACAGGGGGTTTCCAAGGTTCCAACACTCTCAGAATGTTTTCTCAAAGTTACAAACAAACATTCTTCTGGTAACATTAATAGAATGTTAGTTTAAAGTTATCTGGTCTTTACTAATGTTAGAGTTAATGGTTGTGCAATGTTTCATTTCTGAAATTGTTTAGTTGGACGTTCATCTAACATTTTTTAAAAGTTACTGCTTGTTTCAGAGAACAATGAAATGTAACATTTCCATAACGTTTGAAAAATGACAAACCATTAATAAAACTGAATTCGGAGAACATTCCGAAATAACACTTTCATAACGTAATGGGAATGTTAGCGAAGCGTTCTTAGAGCGTATTTTTGTTAGTTGGGTTTTCACAGTGAAGAACATTTTGGGTTACGCATAACCTTTCAAAGAACATTTTTATAATATAAGAAAGGTTTCATGGATGTTAAAGGTTTAGCCACTGATGGCAATAAACAAACCTTTATTCTTAAATGTTTTCATGAATGAAACACATTTAAAACATTATTGCAATACAGTCATTTTGGTTCTTTTTCATGAAAATGTCACTATGCAAAAATCGTCCTTTAATGTGTTTTCTTCTGAATCCAAGGTGAAGTTTGACATGTTCTTGACAGGTTTCCCAGTTTTGGTAACTTGCTAAATTTCCCCTGCTGATGGGTGAAATGCTACAGCTCTGGTCCCGCCCTCGTGTCTCGCATCTGATTGGCTACTCCGTTGGTCATTTCTCTGTGTCATCTGGTCTGCTCTGATAGCTTGTGTAGGGAGCAGGACAGTGAGATCATCTCCAGAGCATCTTCTCACAGTCAAATACAGTATTGAAATGAAGTTCAGTTGATCTCATTCAGGTCGGCTGTCTCTGTAATTCTTCCTGTCGTATCATGCAGCTTGCAGATTCACAAACAGGATGTTGTGGTCACGTTCTGCTGTATTCTGCCGCCTCCTTTCTCTCTATCGCTCTGCAAAAGGCCAAACTGCAGCCTGACTCACTCAGACGACTAACTCCACATCATCTTAAACTTTAAACTTTAAGTCAGATTGAACTCAAACTAAAAGTATGAATGAACTCAGACCGATTAGGAAGCGAAGACATGTGTCAACCTGAGCACCTTCAGCACACAAGCTTGTGTGTGTTATCATGATGCAGGAGCCTGTCTGACGAGTCAGATGCTTTAAAGCGATAGCTCGCTCGAAAACGAATCTCTTGTCAATATTTGCTCACCTTCCTGTTGTCTCAATCTGAAACGCAAAACGAGAATGGCTGACAAATCTTTACGCCGCTCTAATCCGTGCACAATCAGTTCTTAGCGGTCGTGTCTGCATAAAAAACACCATCATATAAAGTAATCCGTATGACTCTTACACAATATCATGTACAGTAGCGTCACACCAGGTTCGTTGCAATCGAGCGCAATGTGCCAGTTCGAATATGTGGAAGTGTGAATGAGATTTGAGAGCTGCCATTTTAGTCCGTTCCTCATTCAAAATTTATCATATGACTTCAGATCACTACTGCTATGGTGTTTTTCATGTTGTTTTTTATTTCAGTGAAACACTCCAAACATCTCCTTTTAGGTTTCTCAGAATAAGAAACGACATTTGAATAAGTCATCTTCAACAAATCCAAGATCTGCTACTAAGACACACGTGCACACAACAAAAACATTATTTGAATAATGACACCTGATTTCTTGATTCAGAGTTCATTTAGCACACGCATTATTTCTTATCTTAAATGCGTTTTACTGCAGTGAGCACGCATAACTCGTCACACGTAACAAGGAAAGCTCTCAAAACGTTGTGGCAAGGTTCTCTCAAACTTATGAACAAACATTCTCGCAGTGACGTTTATAAAACGTTTGTTCAAAGTTGGTCGCCAAAACGTTAGCAGATCATCATTTGTACATCGTTCACGACATGTCGGACGTTGGTCTTGCTTTTTTTTTTTTTTAAGTGTCACTGCATGTTTCAGAGGTCATTTAAAAGAAAATTATAACATTTAAATTTCCTTCAATGTTTGCATAAACAAAAATGTGTTCTTTAAATGTTCTTATTTGTGACCCTGGACCACAAAACTAGTCTTAAGTATCACGGGTATATTTGTAGCAATAGCCAACAATACATTGTATGGGTCAAAATGATTGATTTTTCTTTAATGCAAAAAATCATTAGGAGAAATCATTAAAGATCATGTTCCATGAAGATATTTGGTGAATATTTCCTACCGTACGTATATCAAAACGTAATTTTTGATTAGTAGTATGCATTGCTAAGAACTTCATTTGGACAACTTCAAAGGCGATTTTCTCAATATTTTGATTTTTTTTTTGCAACCTCAGATTCCAGATTTTCAAATAGTTGTGTCTCAGCCAAATATTGTCCTATCCTAACAAACCACACATCAATGGAAAGCTCATTTATTCAGCTTTCAGCTTTCATTATGTATGTTGTCCAGGGACACATATGGTCTTTGCAGAACATTATTTGTATGTCATTCGTGGAATGTTTGACGTTCGTCTAACGTTTTTTAAATGTCACATGTGCAAGTCTCAAAACATTCAGAGGTCATTCAAAAGTAGCAAGGCCCATAATATTTTTTAAATTATATAATTAAGAGTTCCTTCAATGTTTGAGTAAACAAATGTTTTTATTTGTGTGTTCATCTAACGTTTTTTAAACGTTATTAGTTGTTTCAGAACGCTCAGTAGAGAACCTTTCCATAAAGTTTGCTAAGTGGAATGTTCCACTAAAATTCCGAGGAAAGTGTTTTCAAAACATTTAAAAAACAGCTCACATTCAGAACTAATGTTCTCAGAACATATTTTTGTTCTTATTTTGGTGACCGATGTCAGTCCTCAGCTGTCTTCACTCAGCTTTCGCCTTCAACACATTCAACACATGCTATGAAAAATGTCTTCAAAAAGCGAACTCTGCGATAATGCAAAAAGCGCATCTTCAGTCAATCTTTTAGTCTCGAGCGGTGCGGAAGTGGGCCGTGGGGCAGGGCGCGCGCTCTACTGCATATAAACGGACACGGACTTCCTCAAACTCACTTTGCATCGGAGCAGAGACGCACTCAGGTACTTTCTTTCTCTTATCGCTTGTTATCGCTTTCCTCGAGCGCGTCCGCGCAGGGCTTACGTGACGCGACGGGTTTTCAGCAGCTAACTGACGGAGATGATGTGTTTTATTGCTCCTCAGATCTAAAGCAGCAGTCATGAGCTGGGACAGCTACATCAGCAGCCTGACCAAGAGCGAGTGGGTGGATGATGCGGTCATTCTCGGTTGCGCACCGGGTCAGGAGTCCGTTTGGGCTGCAGCACCGGGCGGCTGGCTGGGCCAAGTCTCGGTACTACACTTAAAGTCACGTAAAACTTTGCTTTGTTGTGTTTCTTTAAATGTAGACTTACTTATTCGCATGGAGCGTTTTCTTACTTTCTTGTTCCTTCTTCCTCATTTAAAAGTCGCTGCAAATCAGGATGCGCTCGCATCTTTGCCGTTCATAACGGAATTCGGTGTAGCCCGGCGAAGCCGCAAACTTTCTACCAAGTTTAATGAAAGAAAGCCGCTGTAATTTCCATTAGATTAGTAGTTTAGAGGAAATCAACGGTTTATTCATTCGCGCTGAATTTCCTCACAGCTCTCGAGTTCAGTCAAGCGCTCCTTATTTGGTCACGCGTGCCGAAGGCGGAAGTGAGTACCTCTCTCTCTGAACGAGAGCGCGCGCGCGCGACTTGGGCGGACAGGCGGAAGCTCTCATTCTGACAGCTTTTAATGTCAGATGATTTGTATATATTAGCTATTGAATATTTAAAACATTTAGCAAAAGTATGAGAGGCATTCGCCTTACGTGAACTACCGCTACTGCGTCTAATATAAAGCAAAATGCAGTTTTGACCGCGGACTATTTCAACACTGTGCTTCCTGTCTCTGGTTCCTCTCACTAACTTTCATTCTGACATGACTTTGATATATATATATAAGAAGAATTCATTTGCAAAAACGGAGAAGTCCGTTTTTAACAATTTTCCAAAGTCATGCTTTTTATTGTGAAATGCAATCAGTCAAACTGCAGTTGGGTTATTTTAAGTAAAACGAACTAAAAATACAGCTAACTAATACAATAAAACACAATTAATAACATGATAACAAAATGTGCTAGATAAGTGTGTGTGTGTGCGCGCGCGCTCAGTCGTGTGTTCCCCCTGTTCGTGTCGTAACATGCAACTCAGACTTTTAAAGAATTTAGAGATGCTGTCTGTTTAACCCAGCTGGCAGGAAGCGTTCTCAAACCGTTCAGGTTAGGTTCTGTCAAAATGTTCCTTCAGGGTACTATTAATAGTAATCTGGTCTTTAACAATGTTCTCAAAACATTAGCAAAAAAACATTATCTATACATGGTTCATGTAGTGTTTTGTTTCTAGTTCAGTTGAATGTTTCTTTAATGTTTTTTAAGTGTTACTACTTGTTTCAGAACGGTAAACGAAGATTTGAAAGTAACATTCCTGTAATGTTCAGAAAAGATGATAACAATTTAAAAGTAACATTCTCATAATGATCAAATGGAATAATTCTTAGGACATTTTGAACATTTGGACAACATTGAGAATAAGTGTTTGAAATATTAACGAAAGGTTCTTATTTTTGTTGGCTGCTATCTCATCTCTCATGCTGTGAGAAGCGTTACATTTATTGTGTAATTGCTGCTGTATCTGGGTTGTTGCAGTGTGTTCATCTGCGCCTATTTTAGACATCCAGCGAAAAGGAACCAGTGAGGTGAATAACGTAAAAATAATACCGTGAACAACATGCGCTTTCCCTTTTACTTTCATGCACATTTGAAGCTAAAATCTTAATGTTGAAATGCCTGTTGAGCGATCAGGACGTGAAGGTGAATGTGATCTAGTTTCATTCCAAGAATCATCTGGCATGATGTAATAAATTCAAACGAAGGACCGGAGGCCGTGTTAGGCTCCGTATGTGGGGCTGCAGATAGGCGTCGTCTTCAGGAACATGACAAAACATGAGCGGTGCGAGGAGAATCTGAGTGTGTGTGAGGAGGGGCTTTGAATGCTTCTGCTTGTTTCGGCTTGTGTTTGCTGGACCATTATATCACCCGCAATCCACACTCACAATCTGTGTGTCTGTCTCCCCGTCAGGCGGCTGAGGTTAAGGCTATCATCGCCAACGACCGTAGTTCTCTGTTTGCCAATGGCGTGACTCTGGCAGGCAGGAAGTGCACGGTGCTGAGAGATGCACTGAATGTGGACGGCCAGAACACCATGGACATCAAGATGAAGACCTCAGAGAAAGAGCCTGACCCGTTCTCATTCACCATCGGCAGATCTCACAAAGGTGAGAGCCGTCGTACCATAGAGAGCCGTAGCAAAATATTAAGCATGTTTCAAGTATTTACAAATATTGCATGTAAATGTATTCAAATATTTAATTTACATTTCATTTTAATTTAAAATTAATTTATACATTTTTTTTTTAAAATGTAAATTCATTTAATATGTTCAGATTCTGAATTGAATGAATATATATATATATATATATATAAAGCAGATATAGATATATGTAAATGTGAAACAAAATGTATGCTTTATTTTAATTTATTATTTTTATTTTATTTTATTTTTAAAATTTTAAAATGTTTTTAATTATTTTGAATCAAGAATGAAACTTATTAAATATATACAAAAAAATAATTAAAAAATTAATGAAAGATTTGTCATTTATATATAATTCGTGTCATTTTATTTCTTTGATGCTGGTGTGATGTGTTTGTGAGACTGATGCTGTTATTTCTCTGTCTTTCAGCGATAATCATTGCTAAAGGTGTAAAAGATGCTCACGGAGGCAAAGTCAATCCACCCGTGTTTGACATGACCACATACCTCAGGAAGATGAACATGTGAACAAGCCCCGCCCCCACCCTGCTGACTCCGCCCATTTCAACACGCTCTGCCACTTCACCCGTCGGTCGCCCGCAGGATCCGATCCGATCTAAAAGCTAGAAGAACGAGATCAACCGTCGGCCTTCATCGTCGTCCTCCTCTTCATCATCTCAATTTCAACATTGCGGGAGTTTGAGATCTTGGTTTCTTCTCGTCATCTCTCCAGTCAGGCAGTGGAACACAAACTCTAGTTAATATCAAACTCATTTATTGGTTTTATCCTGATTTAATTGATTGATTTACGGTACTATAGTATTTTCTGTTTTGGATGGGCGGAGCATCTATTCAAACGGTTTTAACATTTGTTTGTATGATTGTTTGTGTGACATCCTGCTGAACAAAACCGAGAAATCTGACTGTTAGATGCCAAATAAAGAGAGAATGAGTTTGTATGGAGCAGCTCCTGTCTGTGTCTTCGTAGAGGCCTCGTGTGATCTTTAGACCGTTAAACGACACAATATCATTATGGCTGAAATGACGTCAGCGAGTAACTGAGTTCAGTTTCAGTTTCTCTCGTGCAGCTCGCTTCATTTTCATCAAAAAGAAATGCCACTTCAGAGTTTGAGTTTATATATTAGTATAGTTTCTTGTAATTTTTAAAAAAAAAAATTTTATTACTACTTGTGTTTAACTTATATTTTTATCTCAATTCTAGTTTTAGTTTTGTTCACTTCCTATTGTTTATCATTTCCTGTTATTTTTATAATTTTTTAAGATTACTATGTAGGAGAGTAAATTTAAATGTATTTAAATTTAGTTTATTTTAATTCATTTACTGTCATAAGTTTTATTAATGTTTTAAATTAGCTTGTATTTTTATTTCTAATTTATGTTTAAATTTTAGTAATTTTGTTATGTGTTTAAATATTTTTATTTAAATTTAAACATTTCATTTAGCTGCCAGGGACCATTTCTAATTTTTATTCCTTTTAAGCTTCATATCAAATATTAAAGATGTTTTTAATAGTTTTAGTTTTTAGTTAAGGTTAACACCCCTCACATTTAATCAAAGTACTCCAGTCAAGAGCTCATTAGAATATTCAGCGACTGATGCGTGCGAATGTGTCAGCCAATCACAGACTGATTTACTCTTTCTCTTCCAGTAAAGGTTTTGCATTCTCAGCACACTTCAGTGAACGAGACGCACCTTCTTCAGGACACCTTCAAGACCTGTTTGAACTCAAAGATTGATGCCAACAGAATGACTGCTTATTGTCAGTTCTGACCCAAATTTCACAATCAATTCAAGGCAGCAATTGACATAAGAATGTATTTATGTGATTTCACCAATTTCCATTAATCCTGAGTTTAATTCTCAACGGCACTATGACGGTTTAAAACACGAGGGTGAGAAATGATTAGCTGAACTTTCCATGAGTCGCTCATTGCTCTCGAAACCTAGAAGTGAAACTGGTCAAATGCACACACAACATGAGCGACACAATCCAGAAATGAACACTTGTTCATTTATCCTTTCAGCAGATGCTTTTATTCAAGTGTCTCACTGTGAGGACACAGTCATTTGAGACACATGAGCTCACGCGATTGTGTAGTGACTGTTGTGAAGGAATTGTGCTGTAACAGAGGAAACAGGAAGTTCTGCGTGTGACACATACAGACATGAGATGTATGACAGAGATTGATAAAGAACACACACACACACACACACACACACACACACACGTTGGGTTTACATGTTTTATGGGGACATTCCATAGACGTAATGGTTTTCATACTGTACAAACCGTATTTTCTATCGCCCTACACCTAAACCTAGTCCTCACAGGAGACTGTGCACACTTTTACTTTCTCAACAAAACTCATTGTGCATGATTTATAAGCCTGTTTCCTCATGGGGACCTCACAAATGTCCACACAAGGTCAAAATTTACTGGTATTACTATCCTTGTGGGGACATTTGGTCCCCATAACGTGATGAATACCAGGTGCACACACACACACACACACACACACACACACACTCACTCACAGTGCAGCGCCATCCTGTGGCAGTGACGTTTGACAGCAGCTCAGTCTGATTCTCTCCCTCTGTTCTGAATGTTGTTTGCTCAGAGAGATTTGAGTATTTCATTCAAATAATCTGCTCAACCTCTTACTGTGACTGCTTTGCATGGGCCGCACTGAGTTTGAGCAGAATTACCAGCGTTTAAACATGATGAAATGTGTTTATACCAGCTCGCTCTTTCGGCTGACAGGAAACGTTCTCAGAACGTTGCGGCAAGGTTCTCTCAAAGTTTTGAACAAACATTCTTCCATGAATGTTAATAAAACATTATCTGGTCTTTAATAATGTTCTCAAAACATTAGCACAAACACATCATCTGTACATTGAAATAACGTTTTTAAATGTTGCTACTTTGTTTCAGAGAACATTCAAAAGTAACATTTCTGTAATGTTTGCAAAATTATACAAAACAATTGCATAACCGAGAAAAAACATTTTTAAGACATTTGTGACCCTGGACCACAAAACCAGTCATAAGTGTCCATTTTTTGTTTTATTGGGCTGAATGAATTAACTTTCCATTTGGTTTGTTAGGACAGGACAATATTTAGCTGAGATACAACTATTTGGAAATCTGGAATCTGAGGGTGCAAAAAAAATCAAAATATTAATAAAATCGCCTTTAAAGTTGTCCAAATGAAGGTCTTAGCAATGCATATTACTAATCAATAATTAAGTTTTGATATATTTACGAAGGAAATTTACAAAATATCTTCATGGAACAAAGAAAAACCATGAAAGAAAAATCAGTCATTTTGACCCATACAATGTATTTTTAGCTATTGCTACAAATATACCTGTGATATTTATGACTGGTTTTGTGCTCCAGGGTCACATTTGACTGAATATTTTGAATAATCAGAGATTAATCTGTAAAAATAATATTCCCTTTTTCAAATCGAGCCGTTCTCAGATGCCTGTCCTTGTTGCATCACACCCACAGAGGATCCGCTCCCACGATAGTTGACTGACATGAGCGTCTTACCTCAGATCAGCTGTAACAGTCAGACCTCCATGTTTTGATGCCGGAATATAAGTTAGACATGAATATTTCAGATTGTGTTGCTGGATGTATTAATGAACATAGTGGTCGTCATTTACTCCCCAAATCTGAGCCGCTGAAGATGCAGTGGATTACGTTTGTTTGTGAAGGGAATGCACCTCCCGATCTACATATATCCGTCTATGTTCGTGCGAATCATTCGTGATCCAGCTTCACTTACGGCAGAGGTGAGTATTTTTTTTTWATCTTTTTTTTATGAATCTTTGTGATCGCCTTTCCTAATTTAGTGCTAGTTAGCAAGTTTAGCGGATAAACGCGGCTAAAGTAAACAGGCTCGTCACTCCACAGAGACAAGAGAGGGGCGGGGCGAGCAGAGCTCATTAACATTTAAAGCAACCATGACCAGAACAGGATGATTTTTGCAGAGCTGATTTTGGCAAAGTAAAAGGGTGTTATTTACATTACCATTGAGGAATTTTTACCAAAGCATGTTATAGACTTTTCATTAAGACCCTAAAGAATCATATCAACTTGTGGAAAATGGGCATCCGATGACCCCTTTAAGTGTCATATTGGTGACACTTAAGTGTCATAAGTGTTATAATTCATGAATTCTTTGGAATACAGACCAAGGTTGGGCTCTGTTTTAAGAAAATAATCTGCAGATTATGGCAGAAGTGGAATCTTTTCAAAATATTAAAGTATCAAAACGTTATTGAAGTTTCAATTTACTGTAAAGAAAATCCATTTTTTTTTTTCTATTTTATATAAAATAAATATTTTACAAAACATTTTTGAATCCAATTAAAGCCTTATGTCTAAATAAGTTCTGTTCCAAATTTGAAGTTGATAGAAAAAAATTTGAGGTTCCCGTGAGATTTTGTTTAGGGCGTTATACCACAAACAGCCACTGGGTGCCTTCAAACCTTCTTCGAATTTTCTAAATGCATTTTTCTGTCACAAATCTCCCAATTTCTCAGTCAATATTACTTCTATCAAAAAATAACCACCAAATATGGAATCCTGAGACTTTTCTTATGATATGTATTTTGTCAAGATTATTAAAAAATGTTGATTCTAAAAGACCGTAATACATTTTGTAATATGACACTTGACTCCACCCACTAAGCGCAGGAGACTGCGAAAAGATTTTAAAGTACCATTTTCATGGTAAGGCAATGTTAAATGATGTTTTAAACTTTCAAATGATAAATAATTTATGATGATTACTAAAATATGTCATAGAGAAAAATGACAATGAAAAAAGAGCGCCTTTGGGCTCAACGGTGGGCCGGTGACAAGGGGTTAAAACATATTTTTGTTAGCTGGGAGAAAGACACATGCATTGGAAACTTCAAGAATGCAGATACGTGTTGCAGAAAATTCACAGAGAGCAGATGCTTGCACAACACACACAAACAAAACAACAGCACTAACATACACAGACTAATGTATTGTACAAAGCATTTTCGACACAAATGAAACGCCACACTCCAGAGCTGAATGTTGTGAATCAGAGTGAATCTGTGGATGTGGTGCTGCTCCGGGACAACACAAGTGTCTCTCATGATAGTGAAACTAATTTTAGCCTGGTGTTTAAAGGGTAGAGAGGGGGAAACACAGGGATAGAGCAGTGTGCGAGCGTGTGTGAGTGCCATAGGTGCCCTTTAGGTCCGAACTCAAACTCTCACATTTCCCTCTTTAATTCAACCCTGACCTTTCATTCAGGTCTGGAGCTGGACGAGGGACGGTCTGCGTGTTTCCAAACCTCGACTGAAAGGAAAAGACATTTAGGAAGATTCAGGGCCTGTCCCAAATGATGTCAGATATCAATTAGACAATACATCGAGCGCATCATTTGGGACAGAGCCGCAGATCGTAGATTAGCTGCAACAAAACACCAGGAATTTATGTGAAAATACAGGAAAAAGTATTTTAAAATGATTCACACAGAAACTTGTCTTGTGTTTCATTAATTGCTGATCCCTTCTGACTCAAGATCTAGAACATATACATTCAGCCATATTACATTCATAGTTTGTGTAGAGATTACTTACAGCACATTTCCATACAGCAAAAAAAAAAAAAAAAAGCTCTGGATAAAGTATATCTTAAATATCCGCCTTTTCTTGAACACAGGATTTTTGCCCAACTGTAACGGTGCTGTACATTTCCGGTCTCTAGTGTTTCTAGTCAAATTAATGTATTTTCTGTTAAAACGGATGAAAATGGTTTTAAAAAAGCACATGGCAGCATAGTTTCATCAACTTTTTGTAGTAAATCATCTGTCGTAGTTTAATGAGTGGGAAGATGAAGATTATATATTTTAATTTTAGTTATATATATATATATATATATAAATAACTAAAACTAAAATATATAAAATATAAAAAATATACTTTTTTCCTAAATTATATTCAATATATTTTATTTATTTATTTATTTATGTTTTGCACTGACAGCATTATGATGATTTAATAATGTTTCATTTTTGTTTATTCAGTCAAATATATTAAAAAATAATTTAGGGAAAAATATTTAAAAACATTATATTTTAAATATTTTATTGTTAGTTATTTACTTTATATTTATATATATTATATTTTATCTATTTATTTCTTTATTTTTGCACTGACAGTAGCTTTATGACGATTTAATAATGTTTCATTTTTATTTATCGTAATATT
>JAHKKF010533869.1:5702-27759 GCA_019740295.1 Labeo calbasu
AGCTCTGCAAAAATCATCTCATTCTAAGGGGTAGTTCCTTTAAATGCAAATGAGCTCTGCTCCCCCCGCCCCTCTCTTCTCTCTGTGGAATGACGATCTTGTTTACTTTAGCTGCGTTTAGCCACTAAATTTCCTAACTACCACTTTATAAGGAAAGGTGATCGCAAAGATTCATTAAAAAACGCTTATACTCACTTCTGCTGTAAGTGTTCAAACTGTTCAAACAACATGAAAAAGTGAACTTAGCATCCGATGGCCTCTTTAAAAGTCTTTAACCATCTTCAAGAAAAGGCTAAAATACATCTCTTCAATCCACACTTCACCTACTAACACTAGCACTCACTATTCTGTCTCTTTTTTATCTACTCATTTTCTTTTTATTTATTTGTAAATAATAATAATAATAATAATAATAATAATAATAATAATAATAATAATAATAATAATACTAAAAACCCTCTAACAATAGCGTTCTCTATTGTTTTTCTATTTTATACTTGTTTTATTTTTATTTATTTAAAAATGACCCTCTAACACTACCATTCAATTTTTTCATTACACCATATGGTTTTATTTTCAGTGTTAGACTGTGTTAGACTAACCGAGACTTCTCATAGCACTTAAAGTACATGTTGTTGGTTTTCTGTTGATTTTGATTCTTCTATTGTCCTCATTTGTAAGTCACTTTGGAGTGTCTGCTAAATAACTAGACGATTTTAAAGCTCAATAAGTAAATACAATTAACACATCAGTAGTGTGTGTAGCATTTTAGAATATGCACAAAACACAATTAAATCATTACAAATGTCACATTTCTTAAATCTGTCAGTTGTAATAGTTAATGCATTTATCCATACTTTTTTAATGGTTAATGCATTTTTTAATAAATATGTAGTTAATACATTAGGCATCTTGTGAACCTCAAATGATTTACAAACATTAATCTTTAAAGTTATACACAGATGTGTTGATATAAGCATTTATTAGTGTCTCTCCACAAAAATAAAGGCACGCTAAAACCAGACTTCACGTACGAACAGCTACGAATACTAATGAGATCCGGTTGCAATCGTTCACCCTCTGGGATACTCTATATATGCTGCTGCTATCAAGGAGAGGAATATCATTCTTCTCTGGTTACCTGAACATGGTAAACTCCCCCAGGCCACCTCAGAAGACCTTGCTGTAAATAGATGTTGTTTCCGCAATTATTTGTTTTGAGGACATGGCAGAGAAATCTATAAAGGAAATATTCACTGCCCACTGGAGGTCCATAGTATTGATTAAGGATGTGAAGTACAGTTCCTCAGCAGCTCCGTAGTCTGTGATCATTAACAAGTGCAGGAACGTCAAATCGTGAATTTAATTTTAGCATCGAACCTTCAACTAATCCATAACATTCACGGCCTGTTTGGAATAGGACATGTTCAGTGTATATATATTAGTTAGATCATCTAAAAATCGCATCAGTAAAGTAAATGTATTCCTAAGTATTTAGTGTGTTGTTATTGTGTTTCCTACTTATTAGATTGGATTGGATTATTTATTTATTTTTATTTATTTATTTATTTATTTATTTTTGACAAAATCAGCAGACCAAATATCAGTACAAAAAATATAACACCCAGAATCTTACTTTTACTTTCAAAATATTTTACACAGCAGCCCCAAGTATCTTGGGTGGGTAAATAAATAAATAAATAAATAAATGGGGAAAAAAATATTTTAAGTAAGGACAGAATCAAAAAGACAACATACTCCTGAGCATTCAATTAGCATTATTCCATTTTTGTTTGTTTTGGTCTAACGCTCCATTTCTCCCATTCTTCTCAAGCCATATGCAGTGCCTCCCTGAAGATCACAACAGCAGTAAATGACTGTGAGAGATAGACGGCCACTCACACAGACAATGAAATGACACAGAGCTTTCTTATTCCAAATGTGTGCTCATTTAGAAAAATATAGATGGATTTTCATCTCCAATTCACATTTCTTTAGACCAAACTATAATACACAGCCATGGCCATTAAATTATGTGCTCTAAGGAGCATGCAATGGTCCAGAGCTCTCTTATCATGCATTACATTCATATGCAAAAATGGAAAATACTCCCATTCGGAAAGCAGCAATAAGTGGTTTGTATTTGTTCTTCAAGTATCCGTGTTCCTGCACCAGTCCTTTTTGGTAAACCCAAACCCACAGTACTTAACAGAACATCTGACCCATTATTCAACCGCAGCACTAATGCTGTACACGACCTGTTTAGCAGAAAGACCACATCCTCATCTGCTACACATCTACTACATCAGCTATATTGATAAAAATAGATATCAGAGAAAGAGAGCTCTGGAGGGCTCATATGGTTTGATACAAGAACAAATACTATTCATCTTGTAAACTGGACTCACTAAGTGGGGTAGATTGGTTGAGGTTAAAGAACAGCTAAAAGTCTCCACATAGAGTAAGGAGTGAACAACCTGTGTCAGGAAACCTTTTTAAACTGTAATATGTTGGTCTGGGAGTCAATTCATGTTTTCATTTGAGGCAATTCTTTGTTGATGAAAAGTCTCCCTGTAGAGACAAACCACACAAAAACACTGGAGAACAATCAGACCCTTGATTACGAAGGACCGGCCCCCTGTGAGGATCCTACAGGTACCAGCAGATCTCACACGAGAGAGACGTCATATCAGGGAAAAGAGGCACATGCTCCCTCCGATTTTTGGGTGAAAACTAGCTTTTAATTAATCAGTCAATCAAACAATCAATCTTTGATCATTAAATAGGTAATTTAATAGCTGGTAAAAAGACTTGAGTAAGATGACATGAGAAAAAAAAAAAAAAACAGAATAAGAAAATGGTGCTATGTCTAAAAAAAAAAACAAAAAAAACAAAAAAAAAAACATTGAAAGAGACGTGGCGTCTCATTTTTCATTCCAAAAAAAACAAAAAAACAAAAAACTTAAATGGGTAATTTTTCCCCATTTAAGTTTAATATCGCTGGGAAAGTACGATCTGTAGTTTTCAAAAAAGCCCTGGAGCTGTCAAAAGTTTTGCTGACAAATAAACGGGGATATCTGGGCGCAGGAACACGGAGAAAGAGAACACATGGTTCATTTACATACACTACAGACACTTCAGCAATACAAAGCTGGCAAAAAATCTGGAAAGTTATTTTTTAAGTTACTCAAAGGTAAAGAAATATAGTCCAGTCAAATCACATATTACAGATAATGTGCTGCATAATGATATTTCCGTCATCATCATCATCAAAAAACAACACCCCTATCATTAGTAATGTCTCAGTACTGTCTGTACAGTATAAGATTTGAATCAGTAAAGTGAAGTGTCATTAGTTTTATGAATGCAGTGTAACGGTTCTCAGATGTGGCACTAAACCAATGTAGTGGTTTTGCTTGCATGCCACTTAAGATGAATGTGAGAGTGACAGATGACTCATTCCTCCTTTTATTTCAGGGAACCAGCTAAGCAGTTTCACCTTAACAGTAAAAATAAATAAATAAAAATAACACAATCAAGGGGGATTGTTGACCAAATAAAAATGATGTAAACTGGAGGGAGTTTGTCAGCTGACCAAACTGAATGATTTTTTTAGAGATATTATTAACTTGATGAATGCATAAATCAATGCATGAATGAATGAATGAATAAACGAATGAATGAATGTATCAATGAATGCATGAATTAATGAATGAATGAATGCATGCATGAATGAATGAACACAACAATAACAGCAATAACAATGACCATGAATAAAAAAAAAAAAAAAAAACATAAGATGCATAAAATGCAAGCGATTAAGTCAGATGTACCTATTGTAGTTACCTTACAGAAACATAAACTGTTATGCTGAAACTAATAAAGTGAAAAATCTTATTCCACGGAAAGCAAATAAGCAAAATATTGTTATTTACAGACATCAGCTATACAGCATCTAATGCAAATGAGAAAACTGAATACTGACAATACACATAATGCACACTAATAAAAGGTATGGGTAAGCGATATTGAGTTTCATTATTTCCGCTGGGTAACAGTGCATTGGGGAATGAGCCAGAATCCGTTTCAACAGCTTTGAAGGTGAAGCGCTGTGGGATGCTGATCTGCTGGAACACCAAAGGGTCCTAATATCACTAACACACAGATGAGGCACTGAAGTAGTTGCTGAAGGTCCTTAGCAGTCTGAAACACGCTGAGGAAAATCACCTTGAAGTGAAGGTTTGCTCACTTGTTGCAAATGTGTCTCTATGCGATTCTGCCTCTCTGGGAATTTGGTCAATCCGCTTTCATTTCTCTGGGATGGAGACTCATGACGTGCTGCATCTGTTGCCGTCTCACTGGATATAGACTCTGAACGCAGGGTATCTGTTAGTGTCTCTTTCCACACAGGCTGGAGGCTCGGAAAGCATAGCACGTCTATTACCATCTCACTGGAAGGGCCACGGACTCAGAAAGTTTCTGACAGTACTGTTTATGTCCTTTCTCTCATTGGCTGCACAGGCCTGAGACTCAAATCCTAGTTGTGTTACTGCCTCCTGCCATTCCGGCCGGAGACTCAGAACAAGGAGTGCCTGTTGAAAGGGTATTTTTATCCCTTTCTGATGAGGAGGAGATTGCAGTTTAGTGCTCATCCATTCCAGTGCTGTGATTGGCTGTCGGCACCAGTGGAGTCACACGCACGTGGAACTCACAGTAGCTGTGTTTCCATCCAAAGATGTGCGCAAAACTCTAATATCGCATAAAACATTTGTGAATAAAGCACTGTTTCCATCTAACAAGTCAAAGAGAACAAATTTGTCACTTCCTGATAAACTGGCACTAAATATCATTAATAAAAGTAGGAGAAGCCACTAAATATAATAATTTTCATCATTGCTTTCGGAGATGGACATCTGCCGTTTGGGAATGCAGTCGTGTAAGACAGCTATACAGAAATACTTTAAAGACAGACATTGCTTAGGCATTTCAGGATGACCAAAACAAAAATCACATGACTTTTTTTGATGTGCATGGAGGAATTCATTAGGTAAATGTGTTTTCATCGTAGTTTATGCACATTTATCGGATAAAAAGTTTATCCTACTCGTGTGCACTTTTTTTTTTTATGTGATATACCAAAACGTGCATAAAAATAGGTGGATGGAAACACAACTCTCTTAAAATGTTCTGAACAAAGTCCCATCTAACATGCATGCATTTGTCTGTTAAAGGTCCACTGAAGTTCCTTGAAACATGCAGCGTTATTCTATATGGTGACGTAATTCCAACTGAAACAAGAAATAGCCAATAGCGTTTAACTTACGTCTGCTTGGGTCAGAGCCATTGAGCTCGGTAAAGCCACAGCCACAGTCTAAATGATTACTCTATAGATTCAATATGAAACTTTTACTAAAACAAAATTGTAATCATAATCACGCTGAGGCTGTGTAGTTTTAAAAGTATTTAATATATGCTGACTCGCACATATGATCCGCTCCGTGCGATCGCGTCCTTTTTTAGGTTTTGATACCATATGAAATTCTGTTCCAAAACTGTTTTAATTTTGTCCATAGCTTGAACGTAACCAAAGTTATGGCTGTCTTAAATTGGCTGATAGCGATGGTTTTTAAGAATGGCATTTCGTGAAAAACGGGTTTAAAGTGAGACGGCTTTTACTTTTACTTTTTACGAGATCTGTCTGTCAAGTCAGGAGTGCTATACTGTATCATCACACAAACAGACTAACGTCTGTAACGTTGTTTATCATGTGCATAGTCTCCAAACTTTTGGTCACCCCTTTTATGTTTAGATAGCATGAATAACACAGCCTATCTTGTAGTAAAAGCGAGCACAGTGAAACTGTTGCCACACTGTGCATAAAACAGACTGTCATCAGACTCCTCTATAGTAACTTCATCATCCGATCCTTCATGGATCATGGATCCTCTGGATGTGAAATAGTCCATTATAACATCATTTAGGGCACCGACATCACCAAGATTGAGCAGCTGCAGTACTTCAGACTGCGTTGTTGCGCTCCCCCATCTCACATCTCAGACGTTATAGAATAATAATTTAATGAAAACCTTACTTTGACCAAAAATTGACATTTCAACCTATTTTTGGAATTTCCAGAAAACGTCCCAGCATGACATCCGACGGGTTTTCCCAGATCGCATCACATATTTACACTGTCTGAATCGTTCCCTATCGCCTAATTGTGCACTACATGCCATTCACCGTACAGAAAATACTAACACTGTGAACAAATTTGAAAAAAAAATTACAAGTCAGAAAACACAACAACAAATCAGATAAACCAGAAATGGTAGGTATAGTTTGAGACAGCACCATTGGTTTGAGAATAGATTACCGCTGACTGGACGAGACATCTGTCTCGTCCGAGTCGTGAAAGTTTGGAGAGTAGCTCAGTTTAAATGTATTATATGAATTTCCCTTACTATGGAATAAAAAATATACATGTACTTTTACAACACTGTACTCTGTATTATATTACCCTTGAGTCAGAATACAAAAAACTAGTTAACACTAATGCGAGGGTGTGTCTAATAACAGCGGCTTTGGGAGTGATGGTAAATTTGGCATAGTTCTCTTCTGACTGCCTTTATCAGTAGCCCATCTCTCCATTCTTTTCTTCTTTTTTCTTTTCATGAAAACACTCGTTGCGCATTTCTTTTGTTATTTGAGCAACTGGGAATGAAAAAAGGGGAATATAAATAAAACATATTAAGAGTTAAACAGTCTTTTTATAAGGAAAATTAAACTAAAATTGAGTTATATCCAACAGCAGTAAGACACGTAGTTCAAAAGCAGAAAACGGCTATAATCCAGATGGATTCTCTGCCAGTAGGAGGCGCTTTTGGAATGGTTTCCCTGTACACACAATTTACTCCCATAGAGGCTGTATTAGAAACACCCTCGCATTAGCGTAAACTGAGCTCCTTTAAGACCATCTCCGAACTTTGACGACTCTGTTGTTGTTCTTGTATACCTTGATGGACAGATGTCTCGTCCAGTCAGCGGTAATCTATTCTCAAACCAATGGCGCTGTCTCAAACTATACCTACCTTTTCTGGTTTTCATTGTGTTTTCTGACTTGTTATAATGCTTTCAGAATTGCTGTTGTTTTTTCTGAATTGTTATTTTTTTTTTTTTTTTTTTAGATTTGTGTTGGCGTTTGTAATTTGTTTTGTTTTCAGAATTGTGATTTGTTTTGCATTTCTCGGCCACCGTAGATCTCAGCCGCAGCTTCAGCTTCTATTTATAGTGTAGGGGGCGGGACGCTTCGGATTCTAGAAAGCATCTGATTGGAAAGAAAGTTTGGTGAGAAGCTGAAGTGCAGACTGACGTCATCAAAATTATTTATTCATTCTGGCGGAAGTGAGGTACTGTATGTTTTGAATGCTTGTAAATGCAAATGTTGTCATTGTTTTGGAACACACTAGCTTATAGATAACCTTAAGGTTAACAAATTCGTACTAAAACCCTAAAAAACCTTTAATTTTGATTTCATGGAGACTTTAAGATCTGTATTTGTGTAAGATGTTGCATTACAAATGCTTATTTCTCTGAATAAGTATAAAATGTGTTGTTCACATCCATTTTTAAGGTTTCCAAACAGTTTTGAATGGATTTGGATTGATTGTTGTGTCCTTTCTTTGTTTCACCCACTGCTGCTGCATCCAGAGGTCCTGAGGATTGGTTATAAGATGGGTAAAGGCCAGAAACTGCATGGGGACCAATGATAAATCCTGTCCCTTCCGGGCTTGCCCTTTAATGCCTGTGGCACACCAAACCGACATCAATGATACAGCAATGACAAAAGCTGGCAGTGCTGTCAACATTTGAGCTAAAATGTTGGGCTTTTTGACTACAATCAAAGAAACATTAAGTTGTGAACTGTCGTGAGAGGAAATAATGGTCTATATCAGCAGGTTCTAGTCATTCAGTACGGGAAACTAGGATTGGGAATTATGGCAGTAACTTCCATTAAACTGTAAACAGTCTGTGAATGTCTATAACCTTGTTTAAAGATTCGCTCTGAGAATGCATTTGCAAAGACTGGGTACAATGAGGAGATATTATATCTCACTTCTCAACCACTCAACATCGAAAGCAATCTTAAAAGTGTAAAAGTATTCAATTACTATCAACAGACCATGAATAACCCCAAAAGTGAGTCTTTCAGCAGCAATGTTATGGAAGTGTTAGATATTACTGTAACATGCAAGTCTTAGGTTACATAACAGTGCGTTGCATTACGCAAAACCTTTGTCATTAACTGGAACACTGATGAATATTTTAAAGTGATTTCTGTCATATTTTGATAAATGTTGTATTTCGCAGTTTTATAAACATTCTAGCAAACTGCTGAAGGGGAGTACAAGAAGAGAAAATTACATTTAAAAGCATAGTGTATAAGGGGGAAAAAAAAAAAAAGACAAAAAAGATCAAATCTGGAGCATAGACCACAACTGAGCAGTATTTGTTGTCTTTGTCGTATTAATACAGCAAGTACAAAGAAACAAGAAAATCATCAGGAGGAAGTGAAAAGAAAAGAGATTTTGTCTCAGATATTCTTGTGATACCAATGCCACATTACAGACAGAGCATGACAGAAAATGTACAGCTCATTTAGTCAAACAGACGCAAGGATTATTTGTCACACAACCTTATTATCAGAAATGATTTGTTTCAGCGATTTTGAGTAGAAGTTCCACATATAGTGGAAGTGCCACATATAATTTAACACAGAAGACTTGCTCAGAAAAAGGTGGAAACCCTAAACAAGCAGAGCTTGTTTACCATGTTCAATATGAATCATGTTAATCACCTTCTTCATTCTTTACTCTTGACTTTTGTCATTTGCTCGCTTTCATCTCATCACATTTCCCGGCTTAGCTGTGTTAGTCATTTCACCTTTTCAGTTTAATGTTCAAATTACATTAAACTGGCTTCAAAACATGAGTTGAATCTTGCATAACTTATTTTAAAAAGTTGAACCGAGTTATTTTGATGAGTTCAAGTGACATGTCGTGGCTTACTGATCATAACCCTTTTTTTTTTTTTTTTATAGTGCACTAATATTAACCAAAGGACAAAAGTAAAATCACTCACTGATCTTGACTGAATAACATTTGTAACTTTAATAAGGATTAATCTATACTTTATATTGTACAAGAAAACCATGCAGTGTTATTTTACATTTGATTTCAATTCATGTACCTGTTCCTGTAATTTTGTTCAGTTGTATTTATTTGTGCTATACTGCATTGCTTATTTGTCCTTATTTTATGACTGACTTTTCACTTGTCTTGAATAATGTTTGAAATCTATATTCATCTAGTTGCCAAGAACACACTGCACCACTGTCAGGCTGATTATGATTGTAATTTGGTCTTGACAAGGAATTATGCCCAGTCGACCGTGTCTGTTCCAGTTGGGCTCAGTTGGTGTTTGCGGTTGGAAGAAAAGTTGTGTAGTGTGTGGTGTTAAAAATTATAATTTTAGTAACTGTGTAATATGAAAGTTACTTTTAAAAGTAATGGATTACAACACTGAGTTACTTCCTAAAAAAGTAACTAACTGCGTTACTTAGTTACTTTTTATGGAAAGTAATGTGTTACTTCGCTTTTGCATTACTTTTTAAATCTGGGCAGGGCTTGCGTCTTTGTTTTTAATATAAAATGTTCTATTTTTGGTAAATGTTAAAAGCCTTTTCAAAAGCCTCAGGTCTGTACAGTAGACCGCAGGAATAAATGTCAACTTTTCAGCAATAAAAAAAAAAAAAAAAGAAAACAAATGTTAGATTATCTCGAGTAATTTTTGCTTATTAGTATGGTTGAATTGGATCGTCGAAGGTTGGCGGCAAAGACATCGGTTAATAAAATGGGATTAAGTGCGCCATATTCTGAGTTGAATTTCACTGTTTTTATTCATTTTGAGGAATACTAAATCTGTTTTTTGTAAGTGAGATGAATTAATGTATAGTCACATTTTTTCTAGAACTAACATCTTACTCCCGATTTCTCTCAACATTAATCAATAAATGGGGGGGGGGGGGNGGTTAATAAAATGGGATTAAGTGCGCCATATTCTGAGTTGAATTTCACTGTTTTTATTCATTTTGAGGAATACTAAATCTGTTTTTTGTAAGTGAGATTAATTAATGTATAGTCACATTTTTTCTAGAACTAACATCTTACTCCCGATTTCTCTCAACATTAATCAATAAATGGGGGGGGGGGGACTAAGATATTTTCTTGTCAATTAAAAAGTAACACGTTACTTTACTAAATACTTGGAAATATTACATAACTCGCATTACAAGTAATGTTACTCCCAACACCTGTAATATGTAATAAATATTGATACATATTTACTAATAAATATTAAATGTGTAATATTCATAACTGACCCAGCAGCTGTATAAGCAGTTACGCAGTAGAGAACCGCTCATTGTCAAACATCGTTTAGCTTTAATTTTGGAATTTTGTCTTTTTTTTTTTTTTTTTCATCTTGCTGTGATGTTTCATTTATTTCACAAGTAAAAATTGCAGGTTAAATGGTTTTAGGCTATTAGTTTTTTCTGCAGCTAAGAAAAAAAGTCCAATTAAGAACGTCAGTGATCGCTCTCATATCAAAAATATTTATCTTGATCTGCATATTTAAAATCAACTTGAAAACTAATATTCTTCGCAACAAATTTTCTTCAAATATAACATAACGAATAGCTGTCTTTAAAAATTAGTTTTTCTAGTAAAAATTCATTAAAAAATAAATAAATAAATTCACAAAAAACCTCACAAATGACACCTGTAAATATAATCATTGTATATATACACAGTTTAATTATATATAATAGTTTTGTGTCAAATGAATGAAGAAAATGTCTTGAATATCTACAGCTCTTATGTCAGCTGTTGCAGTGCAGTGTTGACAGTGTCATTAAACAGCTTTAGGAGCATTAATGTTTGCTGTAGACTAAAAAAATCAAAACTGAAATACATAAACAACAATTTTAAATGACTTTTATTTTTGAACAAATGGAGCGGTGATGCTATTTTGTTTTAACCTGTAACTCAGGATCTGTAATGAAAAAAATAAAAAATAGGATACCATTTTTTACCAAAACCAATTTATTGTTGATCTCTGATTTTAGACATACATGAGATAACGAATATATTATTGTTTGACTACAAGCTCAAAAACAGCGCAAGAAATGTTATAATTGAGGAAATTAAACATCTGAAAAGCCATAATGAAATGTGTCTACTAAAGCAAAAATTTCAAAACAAAACAAAACAAAACAAAACAAAAAAAAAGAAGAAAAAGATAAAAGAGAGAACCCTCATTTTTCTTTTCTTTTTTTTTTGGTTTGGCAGAATTTGTCCATTCGTGACACGCTAGTAGTTAATCGCTAAAATTCAAACAAAACCCAACCCTACCAATCAGAAGCAGACGGGTTCAACTAGTGCAGTCGGTGTGGAAGACAACACAAAAACTGGGCTGATAAACAGCCGTAGTCCTAGCAGCCTTATCTGATGGTGTTGGACATTTGTTTGCTTTAGTCCACCAAGATCCAATCGAAATGTAGCAAACCTTTCTCTGTGACTGCAGTTGGAGAGGTTCTCCGCCATAAATCTGGCCCTGGAATGATCTATAATAAGCTGTTCACTACAGTAGCTACATTAGAATGAGTGAGCCAAGCTTCCGCTAATAAAATACGAGCTCAGTGGCATAATGGAGTACCTGGAAGGCACTGCATCTTGTAGATATAGAAGGAGGAAAAAAAAAAAAAAAAAAAGGAAAAAAATGCCACACCAGTGGCACACGGCCTGCAGTCATTGAATCGATAACCGCCTGACCTGACCGAATGTTATGCCATCACCCGGTTAACTTCGCTAAAGTGTAGTTCTGTTGCACATTAGTTTGAAGTTTGGAAAACACAAGGATAAGCTATATTGCTTTTAGATTTAGTCTTGAAGCACAAAGCATATCCGTCTGGCAGGAGCATCATGGTTCACGGGGTTCTGAACTGGCACAAAAATCCCCTTTTCTTGAGCTATTGTTGTTTGTGCCCTTTATCCAGCGGAGTTAATACAATTGAACATTGGTTTACAGCAGTGATGATCTCCCTTAGAGAGGTACGAAAATTGCTTCTTGACAATACATATGGCAAACATCCTCCCAGAACTCTTAAGATCATTAGCGCGAGGTGATGCATCGCACAGGAAGTCTGGCACGTGCAGATTAACCTCACTGTTTTTAGAGGAACTGTCTCAAAGCGCTCTCTCCCAGCATTGATTTGTCTTTCCCCGAGTGCTTCTGTGCCTGTGAGGCTGAGAGTGTTTTTGTTTGTGAGAGAGACTGAGAAAGAGAACAAGGAGAGACCGGGAAGAGGAAGACTTGCATTCGCTATCACCTGCTGACCATACGCATAAACATCAAGCCATTGTAACTGTGTTTGAATGTGCAAACATAAGAACGACGGATGTAACCATACAGGTCTTTTGATTCACACACGTGCACCAAACAAATACAGCATTGTTTTAACCTCTCCACATGCAAACTCTTAGTTTTATAAATCTTCATTTTAATGAATCAATATAGATTCTTAAATCCCAAGATCGCTCTTTTAGTGTACGCCGTTTCAGGTGATTGCGTGAATAAAATGTCACTATTATTGTATATTGCAGCTCCCGTCCGATAATCACAATACGTTGTTTAGTTACTTTCAGTAAGAGATAAAGTCTCATCTGTCTATTTTAACAAGAAATTTGATTAATAAATGCCATTTTGGCTCTCTTTAAAGTCATGATAGATCGCTGAATCAGTTCAAAACATCACATCCCTTCTTCTTTACTACTAGTTATAGCACAAAACAAACATGAACGAACATCTCATGTCTCATGTAATTGTTCAGTCATTGTGTCAAACACAGAAAGATGTCAATAAACCAGCGTATGAATAATGTCACATACAGTTGCTTTAGATTTACCACAACCAAGTCATTCAGTGTCAATCGTTTGACCTTCCAAAATGCAGTTTCAATGCGGCCTCAAACGATCCCAAATGCGGTTGTAAACGATCCCAGCTGAGGAAGAAGGGTCTTATCTAGCAAAACATTCTGTTATTTTCATAAAAAAATAATACAATTTATATACTTTTTAATGTCAAACGCTCGTCTTGTCTTACTCTGCTGAACTCAGTTTTGTTCCGGTTCATGTCAGTTAGGGTGTGTCGAAAAACTCCCATCTCATGTTCTCTCTCTACTTCAAAATCGTCCTATATCGCTGTTTTACCTTTTTTGTTAAGGGTGTTTGATCTTCTTTGCATGTTCACTTTGCAAAGACTGTGTCGGTACTTTTGCAGCGATGTAGGACGATTTTGAAATGATTTTTGAAGTTGAGGGAGAAAATAAGATTGGAGTTTTTCAGCATACCCTAACTGTCTTGAACCAGAGTATACAGAGTTCAGGGAGAGAAAGACAAGACGAGCGTTTGAGAATAAAAAGTATTTAAATTGTATTTTTTGAAAAATGAAAATAACCAATCTTTTCACTAGATAAGACCCTTCTTCCTCGGCTGGGATCGTTTACAACCGCATTTGTGATCGTTTGAAGCTGCATTTAAATGCATTTTGGAAGTTCAAAACTCGGGGCACCATATCAGGCTAAAATGTTTTCCTCTAAAAACATAATTTCTTTGCGACTGAAGAAAGAAGACATGAACATCTCTGGAATCATGTTATGGAAGTGGACTTCTCCTTTCATTAATAAATTACTGTACCACTGCAACTCTAATAAGATCTCACAGGGATAATGGAATCATTGTGTAACTTGAAGTTGGATTTGATTTGATCAGATTTTAATATGCCTCTACATTAAAATAAATATACATGTATGCAGTTTGTGTAATGTATTAAAAATGATTACACTAATTAAAAATGAAAAAAATAATAATTTAAAAATAATTCAGGAACATATGCATATTGTACATGATTGGTCTGACATTAATGAGCAATTCTAGGTTATATAATAACAATAATTAATACATGTTTAGTCAAAATACTCAAGATAACAGCTAATTATTAACCAAAGAAAGTTCATTATAAAATTGCAATAATCCTGGAGTATCACGTCCATTAACAAACCCTTTGTTAGTATAACACATTGAGGCTTGAGGTTTGAAAAACTGTTTATACATGAAGTACTTCTAATTTTGCCAGCATTTCATTTTAATTAGAATGTAACATCACAGAAGATTTGTTGTTAGCAACAGTCAGTTTCAATTTATACTTATCCAGACAATCTCCTGATTCATTCAGAAAGGAAGAAAATCAGTGGGATGGAGAGATTCGTTAAACCTTTAACGCACCATTTAAACCTGCGCTGTGAAAATTGCTTGTTTCACATCAAGAGTTGGAACAGTTTCGATTACAGTTTAATGATGCACCTTGTTTTTGAAGCGTATTTTCCTCACAATAATAATGCGTGAAAACAGGACTTTCTACTCCACTCCATACTTGGCGTTTCCTTAAACTTTTAGCATTAATTGGTCTCATAATTATCTTCAAAAACATAAGGTTATACAATTAAATAGTAGCCGCAAACTCAAGAGAGCTGGGTTTTCACACTGCAGACAATGCTGCGAATCACTAAGATCATTTTAACTAAAGCTGAAGTGTTATTTTACAATGAAGTAGCTGCTATTCCCAAACCAGCACACAGATTGCCTGTTATTAAGACGAGCTTAACAGCATCGTTACTGGAGCTGGCAGGACCAAACACGCTAAAATAAGGCCAAAACAGCTTGTCTCCATAAAACTAGCCCTAAGATCTTATCGATATGTAGACCCGCATCTATCTATAACAGACAACTGAGTAATTAACACATACTATAAATAACAAAGACATTATCAAATAATACTTTTTTTTTTTAAAGTATATATTTAAAATAATCATAAAAAAATTTTATTTGTGTATTTTGAGACTATTTTGTGTCAATAAGGCAATTAAGTATCATCAATATCAACAATATTTGTGCACACATATTGTGTGCTATACAAATGCACATGGACGTACACTGTAAAAACAAAAAAAACAATATGTTGAGTCAACTTAAAATAATTTGTTACCCTGCTGCCTTAAAATTTTAAGTTCAGTCAACTCAAATAAGTTTAGTCAACTTGAAATGTTAAGTTGTACTAAGTAACAACTTAGATATTTGTGTTTGTTAAACTTAACAGATGGTAAGTAACCCAGTTGCCTTAAAATTTTAAGTTGAATCAACTCAAATATCTAAGTTGTCACTTAGTATAATTTGTCACAATAAAAAGTTCGGTTAAACTCAGACAATGCGGCAGAAATACATTACTATTGTTCAGCAGAATGTATTTAATACTACCACTACAATTACAACAATCATTCAATATTTCTTCAGTTTTTTAATTGTAATTAAATTGTTTAATTGTAATCCCCTTTATTTGCCAATAAAAAAAAAAAAAAAAATTGTTTTAAATTTCACGAATGAAAAGATAACTTAAATGGATTGTTTTTGCTTATCAAATGAAGGCATAAAACAAAAAACAAAACAAAAAAAACAACATTTTATAAGGCTATTGTAAGAATAAATTAACTAAGTATACTAATTAACTGTAAATCTAAAACATAAGGAGGGGGAAAAGGGGGCGGGGGGGGATCTCTCTCAAGTCTCGAGAGATTTTGTGAGATTTCCCATTGTTTTTTGCTGTCTGCTGAACATTAATGACATACAGCAGCAGGTTTATTAGGCTGCTGTCACTTTAAGACGAAAAGCACAGATCCAACATGCCAATGCACCTGTATTTTCCTTTTTCAACCCTTAAGACAAAAGATGCAAAAGAACTCAATTAGCTGTTCACCGAGGCAACATTCTGTGTAAGAGAATCAAAATGCATGGTTTAAAGTTATTTGAATGTTTCTGGACCACCAGGCCAAAAATCACACATACATCATGATGTTACTATTTTGACTAATTGCACAGCCCCATGTACATCCCAAAGCCACCGTAAGGACGTTAATCAATAATGAACCACAACTCAAAAATATTTAATTCTAAACTAAATGTTTTCAGGCTATTCTGCCTCTACACAAACATGTTCTGATATAATTGTAAGAGTTTTGAGGCAGTGAAGCTGCGAGCCAGCGCGGGAGCAGGAGATAAGCATCAGCTGCATTGATCCAGGTGCTGCACTGCTGTGGATTTACAATGATCATTACACACAAGATTATACCAGGACGACCCGCGGTCATACATCACAGATAACAGATCACACACTGTATATGCAGGGAGACTTTTGTGCACGGTTAATCACGATTATTTTGCTCGAAAACATAAATCACAATTATTGTTGTTTTTAATTTCACCTACATTTCTGCACTCTCACCTAAAACAATCAAAAGAACATCAACTCTCTTGGTTTTCTCACAGATTTATTTCCAGCAAACGGCTGCATGGAAGAAAACAGACTACACTTCCATTTGAGTGGAATATCTCAACAAAGATCACTAAACTCCAAATTGCATGCTTGCCAGTGTTTTCAGTTAATCAGGGCTTTTTCTGTAATGTATGTGTGGTTGCCAGGTTGGGAAGATTAAGTAAACCTCTGGGTGGAAAATGTATAGGTTAATGGGGGGAAAAAAGGCTCTGATTGGGAGATTTAAACTCTTCATCTGGCAACCATGAAAGCTTGCGGAGGCTTGTTACCAACGCGAGATAATGCAAACGGCAAATGAAAATGAACACATTTAGGATAAATAACCAGCGGGCAAATATTGCAGATGATTATGCTTAATAAATTGAGAACAGCAGAAATCATGACCACGTTTAAAATATGAATCATCGTGCAGCCGTACTTCTCAGTATTGGCCATCATTGAGCAATTTATTTTTCAGACACACAATACTTCAATAAATGCATGTAGAAAAAAGAAGAGATCTATCTATAGCTGAATTCAAACATAGCATGTGGACAATGAAAAACACCCTGACACGCAATACAGACACGAGAAACAGTAATTGTTGTTTTGTCGACACAATTGGGGCCACAGGTGTCAAGAGACACATTTAGACAGGAGCCATATCGTTTCTTTGGAGTGATTACTTCACATCATGGCTTCACCTAGACAACCATCATTATACGGCGCTAATAAATGGACTGAATGCAGTGAAAGGGTGTGGGGAAATGAAATGCTCACACTGATGTATAGAGCAACAGGGAAAGAAGAGGGTGAAAGAGGAAAGCGGTCACAACAGAGGTGGACGACGGTGAGTACGGCTGGTTCTCCTGTTGTTCTTTTTGCCTCACATGCTGTGAGCTGTCGCTTTGAGTCAGTCTGACACGACTGAATAATGTTAGAGTGTGTCAAGACATTTTGAGTCAAAGTGTTGGAAAAAACGAAGATGCAACAGTAAAGTTCTGATGCCAACTGACAGCTTGTCTGGTCATTGCAATTCATAGGCAGGCATTACCTTTGGCTGCTTCAATCAATCACATTTAATCAAATTCACAGCATTTTGCATGATGTAACAATGCCATTGATGGATTTGTGTGTGTGTGTTTCACACAGGAAGTGGGCCATTCCCTTGGGAATAACAATACAAAATTATGACCTAGAAGGCAATCATTTTTCAACATTTCTGAATCATCAAGAGTTATTATAACATACGCAATCATAGAACAACCATTTATAGTAAAGAGATTAGAACCCATCATTTTAAAAGGATAGTTCATCAAAAAATGTCATCACTTACTTACCCCTAAATTTCTTTCCCCGATTAAATTATTATATATTTTGAAGAATGTTGGAAACCATACAGTTGATGGTAGCCGTCAACTTCCATTGAACGGAAAAGTCAGTGGCTACCCTCAGCAGTTGGATCACCAATCATTTAAAATTTGGTGTTAGACAAAAAAAAAGAAACTTATACAGGTCTGGAACACTATGAGGGTGAGTAAATTGTACATTTTGGGTGAACTTTCCTTGAAAGTAATGAGATGTTTAGATGTTTAAAAAAAAAAAAAAAAAGATAGATTGTAAAGTAAGTTCAAATGTTTCTACCTCTGTCATGCTTAAATATGACCCTGGACCACAAAACCAATCTTATATAGCACAGGTATATTTGCAGCAATAATGAAAAACACATTGTATGGGTCAAAATGATCGATTTTTCTTTTATGCCAAAAATAATTAGGTTATTAAGTAAAGATCATGTTCCAGAAAGATATGTATGAAAACTTAATTCTTGATTAGCAATATGCATTGCTAAGAACTTGTGGACAGCTTTAAAAGCGAGATTTTTCTCAATATTTTGATTTTTGGCACCCTCAGATTGCAGTTTTTCAAATAGTTGTATCTCAGCCAAATATTGTCTTATCCTAACAAACCATACAGCAATGGAAAGCTTAAGCAGGGTACACACCTTGGGCTGATTTTGGGCCGATTACTCCCCTTCCGACAATCTTAGGTAATGTCCGATTATCTTGGTGGTTCTAAAGATTATCCTTTCAGATTTTCCTGTGGTGTGAGGTGTGCTGAATCTGCTCGGAAGAACGTCGGAGGCGCCCTGATCGCAAATCGTAAATATTCAACATGTTGAATGTTTACGATCGGAAATCCTGATATGTGGGGGGAACCCCGAGGGCAGACGCACAGATTATCACGTCAAACTAAACAATATCCAATCAGAAAGCGAGTTGACAGAAGACGGAAGCATAACAAACACAGTCATGGCGCAGCAAAAAAGGTGACGTAACTGTGCTTTTCTTTGCTGTTCTGCAGGGAATAAGTAATACAATACAAATGTCCATAACGAAACAAAATGACTATCCATATTTTGTACAATAAAATCACAGACATTTTGCCAAAATAGTTTTACAAAAGGGAAACACCAAAATAAATGTACCACTGTTTCAGGGCAACTGACATAAAAGGAGCAACTAAATCAATATCAGATTTAAATTTTATCAAATAATATTTTGCTAAGTAAATCCTGTGCATAATTTTAAATGATACTTTCTTAACCTTGTTTGCAATTACAGTAAATATTGATTAGGTATTAACCAAACCTTTTTCCAAACAATACTGTATAATAATCATAAGGCAACGACAAACTGTCTCGTTGAAATAAAGCTCTTAAAGAACTGTAGTGTGATGTTTTTTTCTTAAGTCTCGAGAGATTTTGCGAGATTTCCCATGTTCACAGTCGGGACACTGGTTGAAAATCTGTTGGTGTGTAGGGTGCTGTCTCTGTCACATCGTAGCACAACACACACTATAGGAGCAAAACGGTTAAGTCTAGGATTTTTTGTCCTTATGTTTGTGGTTTCTCACATTTTAAAGATTTTATAAGATTTGTAAAATATTTTAGTGTGAACCCAGCCTTATTTATTCAGCATATATATATATATAGAGAGAGAGAGAGAGAGAGAGAGAGAGAGAGAGAATGACACCGTTTGATTTTTTTTAATAACAAACAAACAAACAAATCAAAAATTCATGCATTAGTTTTACTTTCATTATGACAAAGTTAGAAACTGTTTTTATAAAATGTCAAACAAAGAAGAAAAATGATGCACCTGAAGTGCTCCAAAGATTGGACACAGGTTGCGTCAGTATAAAGCCATTGAAATGAGACAGAAATTACTCTGTAAACAACCTAGAAAAAAACATCACATTAGTCAGCATTGTAATGAGGGGAGAACATTACATTACATATCCCCATAGAACGGTGTAATGTGCTTGAGTGATTTTTGCCATCTGTTGACAACAATTCGTAGGCAGGTAATTTATCACCGCAAACAGCAGGGCCGCAAAATTAACACATTTATTTATGATCCTGCGTGAATTTGAACTGTGTAAATACCATTGGTCATATCCAAACAGTGATTCTGCCAAACAACACAAGTGTTTCAGAGAGCGACACACAAATATAAGAGGCGTTAGGGACAAATAAACCCAGGATGAGTCTCTAAAGCCTCTATATTGATTGGGGAGCGCGGTTATATTTCACAGTGAAAGAGCTACACATTTCACTTGGGTTGTGGTCAGACAATGTGATTATTAACCTCAACGCAATGAGCTTTAAAGGAATATGGGTAAATACAAGTTAAGCGCTATTGATGACATGCTGTCAGGTATTACAGGAACAGAAAGCTTGGCCATTCTAAATATAGACATTTATTCACCAAAAAAAATGAAAATGAAAAACGTGCTCCACACTGGTCAGTAAACCACACCACTCCAGTTCATCAATTAATGTCTTGCCAAAAGCTAGACTAAATTGAGACATTTTAACTTCCAGATAAGCCTGTGAGCCACAATAATGCTTCCTCTAGTGAAAAAGTCAATTTTCTGGTGTCTCTCACATCAAAATCCACTGGACTTTGGACTGTTTTGGCTTGTAAACAGTGCTTGATTTGTGCAAATTTCTCTCCTGATTCAGACCAGAGCACTTTTTCACTGGAAGAAGCGTTATTATGGATTCGTATTTTAGCCAGAAGTTCAAAACGTCCTAATGGATTTGTTTATTTTGTCTTCTACAAGATGTGAACTGATGGACTGGAGTGGTGTGGATTACTTGTGGATTATTGTGATGTTTTTGGACTGTTTGGACTCTCATGCTGACGGCACCCATTCGCTGCAGAGGATCCGTTGGTGAGACAGTGATGAAATGGCAGATTTCCACAAATCTGATGAACAAACAAACTCATCTAAATCTTCAGTGGCCTGATGGTGAGTAAATTATCAGCCAAGTAAATTATAGAATTAAATTATTTATAAATCTCAAAACATGCATATCATCTAGACACGTACAGTATGCAGTTGTTGCGGTTCCTATTGCTCATATTAAAAATGAAGACAACTATACTAGCGCTTAAAAAAAGCCTCCTGCAGGGAAGGAGACAGAATTGCCTAGAGAATCAGCAGACACTTGGAATTCTACACACTTCCTAAAGTCGATGCCAAGTTATGGAATCTCACCCAAATGTTTTATTCCGGATGGAGTGAATCTCATTTGGTATGTGTAATATTTGAAAAGGTCAGGCGCAGAGCAGACACCACGGCTGAACCCCGCCGTCGATGGAGTGGGCGGAAAGAGAGCGGCCAGTGCCACGAAGAGCACGTTTCCACGAGGTCCGAAGACGCCGGGCCCTCAAGAGCCAAATTAAATGAACAGGGTGGGGATGAGTGTGTTCTCTGTGTAAAGAAATGGAGCGGGGAAATTGTTTTTGTGAGTGTGGGTGAGTGAGAGGTATATGGTTATACGAGCACCCTCTTCTTCCCTTATCCTCCGCTTCTCTTCTCATCTCGCTGTCTGAATGCGGCTCTAAGAGTCCTAGACGACCCAGAATATATTCATTGTTCTGTTTTTCAAAAGAAGAGGACTTTTGCTCTCAGTCGCATTAAAAATATTCAGTTTCTGCACAGAACGACTCTTTACCTTTCATTTTAGAAAGAGGGCATTGCCGCTTCAAGGAACATCTCACCCAGAAATTAAACTTTTGTCATTATTTACTCTTTATGACTAGTATTCCGTTCTTTATTCTGAGCTCCAGCAGGGTTGAGTTAAAATTTCACAATTTGTACAATCCCAATACTCATTCTTAAACGAACCAAGACCAATTTTACTTTATGCTTTGCATTTTGTTATTTTGTTTTAAATTAATATTTTCCAGATTGTCCCCAGTTAAAAGATTCCCTGTTTTTAGCAACTGATGCTCCCCTGTTGTTTTTGCTGCACAGCAGTAAAATAAATCATATTCACTCGAAATGCGAATGCAAGTTTAGAGTTTCTACTGAATAAGATGCAATACAAAGATTTTAAAACAACATAATAATGGCAGGAAACATCTTTAAGAGAGTTATTTTCACAGCCTGTACAAAAAAAAAAAAAAAAAAAAAAACACATTGAGAACCGATATCAAATCTCCAAGAACTGTGGTTTCGATAAGACAAGTGCATTTTGATTGCATGCACCAAAAAAAAAAAAAAA
>JAHKKF010533870.1:0-16983 GCA_019740295.1 Labeo calbasu
GCTCCCAAGACAGAGAGAACAGAGATGTCAACAATTTAATCGATGCCATTTTAGATGCAAACACTTTGGGATAATCTGTGCTTTCTGAAAAGTTTCTAACGCTCCGTTCTCTGTCAGTCAGTGTATGGGGAGATCATCGCTTTCACCAGTCGACCAGCAGATCTTCGTTTACGAACAGTTATTCAGTTCAGAATGTCCCATTCATAAACATCTCTAGTTCAGTACCAGAGTGTAAAAGATTGACTAGTTCATTGAAGGGGCGTATCCGTTCAGTAGTTCCAACCAATGAGATGCTCTTTCACAGCCCGTACTCGAATGTTATTGGTTCGTGCTACAGTCAATCCTTGATTCCTAATACTTGGACTGTACTATTGTTTGTCATTATAAAAAGGCACACTTAAGTAAATTACACATTTTGAAGACAGGAAATCAGTCACGTGTTTCAAAAGGCAGAGATTTTAAGTGTAGGGAGCATGAGTCAGGGAAGCAAATGGAAATGATTTATTTAAAAACACTAATTCGTTCACGAACGAAAACATCACTTTGATTGAGTCACTTACTATACATAATGTGAGTTTGGCTGAAGTTCCGAAGACAGCTACAGAGAGTTAACGATTTACGATAATGGTAAATTTTAAATACATTTTAAAGAGGACCGCCCGGGACAGAACATTTCTTTTGTCAATAGTCCAGACAGTTCCCTTTCGTGACAAGTGAGAGAAAGAGAGTGTGTTTTGCAAACTAAGTAAAACCAGTTTTTGGTGTCAGACACATTTGCACTGTAAGATTTGTGCTACAAACTTTGACCCTATGGTCAAAACTCCCCTTTTTAAAACTCCCCTCCAGTCATGTAGGCATTTTTTTCTGCTATTTTAACCAAGCAGTGACCTGTAAGTTCTCAGCACATTTATCAAGTCATCACAGGCATCCAAAATAGCACCCAGTTTAATTTACAAGCACATTTTATACACATTCTGATCCGTTTTATTATCTGTACGGTGATGTTAGTGTATTTAATTATTTAAACAAAAGCATTATGCTTCTGCACCATGTATAATGTATGTGAGCAGCATTTATAAACCTGTAACGGGTTTGATATTATCAAGTGCTGGGCACTGCAGAATCATTCATATTTAAAACTCAGTAGTTTGTCATAAATATTGTAATGCATTTCTCGTATTTAATTAGGAAATTGTTTGCATATGAATTCAACCAACAACCAACAACTGAATTCAAGACTATACAAAGGATTTGCAGTTCCCCAGTGCGCAAAAACCACTAAATAAAACAAGAAAGAACAACAAATATACGAATGAATAAATAGTCTTATGTATGTTATCAATGAACAGCACCTCAGGAAAAAAAGTAAATAGTCTATTCAGAGTGGCATAACCCTTGTGGGAAATGCTGTCTTGAGAACATAATAGGTTTAAAGAGGAAAAACAAAGCAAATGTTTTTGCATAACAGAAATCAAACTAACCTCTGCATACTGTATGTGTTAACTGCAGTAATCACATATTAATTTGATCATAAATCATCCTGTTTTTTCAGTAGAAATGTGATTTTCCACACTGATGATGCTCCGTTCCATGGTGTCTTGGGTCTTATTATCTATGAAGTTTTCTACTGAGCCATTCCATCGGTATGGATAGATAAATCCAGCAAATCTCAGTGGATTCTGTTCAAAGACTGCAGTGTTTGTGATATCTAATGAGGACATCTAGAACATTCAATATATCCTCCCATAAGAAACACGGATTTGCTATAGCAGAGGGAAGAGTCAGTCAACATAGATTAATCAATAAAGAAAAGCGAGACCTCAGAGGAGCAACGGCACATTATGAAAAGAAATCCTTTGCTGTGATTTCAGCAAAAGAAAACGTAATTAGTAATGGAGGACGCCATGATTCAGAAATAGCTTTTTCCTGCATAGTCCATTTTGCTGGAGTGTTGCACATGCGGTAAGCAGTTTTGAATGGGCCCAGCTCATAGCCATCAGAGGTGTCTCAGTCATTCTTTTTGTTAGTCCTTGGTGACTTGGTGGCGTGCCAGTCCCAGTCAGATGATGCCATTGGTTGTTAATGTAGTCTAAATAAAAGGATGGTGTGTGATCAGTAAAGCACACAGACGAGATTATGATGAACTCTAACTCACTAAAGAGGGTTGATTGATGAGCAACACTCAGTGATTAAATCTCATTTCCTTAATGTCTAAGGATGAACTGTGCTGGCTCCTCGCTGACCGTTTAGTGCTACTCCTTGTCTTAGAGAGGGTTATGGATTGTGTTTAGTTTTTCTCTCAGAGTCATTACAAATCACACTTAATCCCTGTTCGGTTCCGTCCGCAGGTGTTTAAACATCCGTGCGGTCCAAAAAAGCTTTGTCCTGCGCCATGATAACAGCTGCTGTTAGCGATGCCGTTCCTCAAATGAACTCACAAAGTGTGTCATAGGCGAATGAACAAACGTAATCCAAAAGGACATCATCTGCCTCGAAACGAAATGATTATCTGTCTTCTGAAATAACTCACACAAGGCCGGCTGGAGTGAGTGATGTTAAAGCATGACCAAATCTGAAAGGTTACAGTATCGACGCCAAAGTTTCACGAGGGAACGGAAAACTTGCCGGTTTACTTTGTTTGCTTACTCACTGATCTATGGACGTGGCAAGTCTCGGCGAAGTGTTCCTCTAAAGCGGAAACGACCCTTCATTAGGCAGAAGTAGTTCATCACGCGTGCGAGTGTAGTTTGCGTCCGTAGGGGGGGTCCCTGGTCCTGTCACGTCGCCCAGATTTACTGATTCCGTCATTGGCGAGGCTTTGGGTTCGATAACGCTAAAAGGCTCATCCAGACTAATGGGGTTCCTATGTGACGCAAACACTGTCTCTTAGTGGAAATGGTTTATTAGGCCTTAGCCAATAAAGTAGAGGAGTCGGATGATGCCTCAAGACAAAGAGTTCTGTAATTGGGACTGAGATGGAAGGCTTGTTATGGTCGTAACCTCTTTGATTCTGACAAAGGGTCACACCATCACGGAAACCCAAATAAGGACAAGAGCAATGTTGCAATTGATCACACTCATTATTACAGGATACACAGTGAAAGGGTATTTGAGTTTGTTTTCCACCATCCACATTTGTCTTGCACGTCATTTGAAATGGATTTAGGAAAATGTCACACATAAGCCTTGTGCCTTTTTCTCTCAGTTCTTTAAGTATGTAGCCACAACAGTTTTGTGTATGTGCTTCACTCAGTTGAAAAAAATGATAATTGAAACACTAAGCAGATAAACAAGTATCAGGCAAACTCTGTGTAACGGCTATATCATAGAGCTAGACTGATCTATATCTAGATAGATAGATTTTGCATCTGGTTGACACTTATCATCACAACGGAAAAACACATCATACGCTTCCTTTAAACAGTTTACCTACAATTTTTTTCCCCCAAACGATATTGAATTTTGCTGATCACTGGTGAATTTTTGTGAATGGAGCAGTTTGTGATTGAAGAATGACGTCATTGGTGTGACACACACTTTATCATTTTCCAGAAGCCAGAGGAGAATCTGATTGGTTGGATGAGGGAGCAGTGAGCTCTGATTGGCTGTCTGAGAATCATTAAACACCCACACTGTCAATAGTGAGACCCACATGGTGGGTATATAGGCAGGTGTATTGTAGCTTAATGCAACAGACTCAAAATTTCATCAAGTTGAAATATCCCCTCTATTTTGGGACGACTCTTTTCTATATCTATTGCACGAAGCCGAACATCTCAAGGTAAGTAAAAACTCTTTACGGCTTGCCACATACTAGATGTGCCATGCTTTGTATAATTCTCAATATGCTGTACTTGTAGACGTGTGTGAGTAAACCAAATAAAATGTTAGGGAGCGCTTAATGGTATATACATTACTCTTTGGCTCTGTAGTTGCACAGAAAGGCATGCTCGATGGATTTTTTCAAGGAGAACTGGACGGCTCCTTAGACCTGGCTGTGGGTGCAGAGACAGCAGCTCATTACACTAATGCACCGGGTCCTGCTGGAAGGGAAATCACGAGACTAATATCTTTAATGCTGCAGTTATAGCGTAGCGCCTGACAGTGGGAGATGTCTGCACCAACCACGCAAGCTGTGGTTCTTCTGCAGCAAACAAGAGAAGACTTTTCAAATCTTATTTTAGTTTTTAGGCTTGGTGACAGTGAAATACAGGAAAAGTTTGAGGGGAATAAAAACTGATAGATTCATAGATAGAAAGAAGAGGAGACTTTCAGCTAAAATGCAACTTTTTCACCTGTAATGGCTTGCCTAGTTTTTCCAGGGTGTTCTTAAACTATCTAATGATGAAATGTTTCACCACAGGGGACCATGGTTATGTTGAAGATCTCCGCTTTCCTCGTTGCCTACGCTCTGATTATTTGCCAGATGTACAGCTCTAACGCAGCTCCTGCCAGGTGAGGTTTTATAAGAACCATACTGACGTGTTGATAAATGCTCACAGGGCAGAGTTTTTTCCTGTGATAATTCCTTAAACTAGCTACAAATATTTGTAAGGGAAATTGGTGCTTTGGTAAAGTCGTTCGGACAGCGGCAAGAGAGCATATGTTTTCATTAGAGGTTGCGGCATCGTGGACTATCAGTCTTCTGATTACATCAGATGAATCCCAGCCAAAGCCACTCTGCTTACGACAGTATTGATCGGGTGATAAATCTTAACTTGGCAACTGGACAGCTTTTAAGTGCCATACTCTTAGCAGATTGTTTTGATTATGTTTAGGATTTGATGTAGTAAGCAAAAAGCGCTTTTATCATGCAACAAAAAGAATACCTCGCACAAACCGTTCGCATAGACACGATAATCACGCAGACGTTGCATTGCAGGCCCGCACTGGAATCATCACCAGATCGAACTACGCTTACCGACTACGAAGCGAGAAGATTGCTGCACGCGATCGTCAAAGAATTCATGCAGATGACTGCAGAGGACATGGAGCAACAGGCAGCTGAGGAAAACAGGTACGGACATCATCGTATCTACTTATTGGAATCACAATCTGTTGAATAATTTAGCGAGTGTGCACTGATTTGTTTCTCTCGCATTTAAGAAGTAAGGCTGAAATTCTTCCGACATGAGAGCAATGCCTCCTTAATGTCAGGTGTACTTGTACTTGTTGTATATGACAGGTATGTGATGAATTTCTGTATAGATATGGGGATTCATTTTCCTATTAAAGCTGCAGAGTCCTCTGCCAGTTTATTCTCTGCATGAAACTTTATTTACCCATCAGATTTATGATGCCTGTTTGCTTTTAATGCATGAAAACGAGTATATCAAACGGCATGGACGAAAGCATGATCTGAAAACATGTGAGGAAATGCCTGCATGATATGCTCAAGTAAAGACATGAAAAGTGCAGCAGAAATGAGTTACGGAAGCATGATCTGTTTTATGAAACCAGCCATGCGAGGAAGCATGTCAACATGTCATCATGTCTATCCTGTATGTGAACAGAACGAATGCTCTTGCATGTCTACGTGTCTATGAGTTTCTCTGCATGTTTCCTCACAGCCTGGGTAGACCCGTGTCCAAGCGCTGCTCCAGCCTCAGCACTTGCGTGCTGGGGAAACTGTCCCAGGAGCTGCACAAGCTGCAGACATATCCACGCACCAATGTAGGAGCGGGTACACCGGGCAAGAAGCGCAGCCTGGAAGAGAGTGATGTGTTGGCTGGATACGGAGAGGCGCTCAATCGCGTCTAATCGGCAGCGGCTGTAAACCCGTGCTTGGCCCTGATATGCGAGTGCATGTGGAAGTTTGCTTGCCTGATTGACTTGAAAGAACATTTTTTTCTACTTTCTTTGGCAGAGTAGCAAATCTCAGACAGACTCTGTTCCACTAATTACATATAGTCACCAGATCTATTTGGGTTATATAACTGATTCACGAAATCGGGGAGCTCTCATTGGTAGATAGGGCGTAACGATGAGCTTTTTTTAACCCACAGCCAAATTCCTGTCTTGTGTGATTTGACTTTGTTCTTGATCTAATAAAGATATTTTTAGAAGGAGATCTTTTTTTTGCTCATTGTTTGTTTAAAGCTCAGAAATGAACAAGCGTTTTTAATTTGATAAATGACAAATAATCAGGCGTAAGTACCCGTTTTAGGTAAGATGCATTACTGCTGCCATTTTCCTTTTGTTCAATATATTTCATACATGAATTTTGTACATTTCAAATGTTTACTCATTTCTTCTCAATGAAAATCTGAATTCCCAGTATTTTCCCCCCTCCAGTGTTACGACACAGAAGAGAGCCTGTAACACGGCCACATGCGTGACCCATCGCCTGGCAGACTTCCTGAGCCGCTCGGGGGGAATTGGAAGCAGCAAATTTGTCCCCACTAATGTGGGCTCCCAGGCGTTTGGCAGACGAAGGAGGCTCAGTCAGGAGTAATCAACGGGATGGGTGAAATGGTATGTGAATAGTGTTCTGAAGACTCTCATCTCATTACTTTTATGTGAACCGCAATCAAGATAATTCCACCGTGACAATTGGAATTACTGTATTTTATGTTAGAATCACAGTATATGATTATATTTATGCTCATGTGACAAACTTATATGATTATGTGATAATTATACTGAAGCAGCAGCACCAAGAATAGATGCAGTGAGATGTGGCATCCACACTGGAAATCTGAGGGAAAAATAAATAAATAAGATTTAAAAAGTTAAACTTGTAAAAAGTAAAATCTGTACACGTTTGAAAGTTTAAAACAAACTATTAATGATTTATTACTAAATATGAAAGATTTTGTACCATTTAAAATAGTTGAAATAAAATATTAATAACAAAAGATTTCCTTCCTAAATTTTCAGTTCAACTTCCCTCATATTCTGCTGATATTCTAATTATATTTTATAGTAAAAATTCTTCCTTATATGTAAAATTAATAAGTAATTAGAAATTAATTATAAAGAAATATTAACGATTTTTGCACAAAAAACTGATATCCCAATCCAACTTCTCTCATATTAATATCCTGATATTATAGTCACAGTCTGAATTTAGGAAAATGCGGAAAGATGCACTTATCTTTATATGTAAAATAAGAAATTTTGGCACTTTTGCACAGGTATTGTTTCTGCACCTCTTCCATTTAAGAATTTTTAAGTTCAACTTCTCTCATATTAAGCAAAAAAAGAAGCATTTTCATAACTAGATATGTCGCTGGTGTCGTGTACAATGACGATAACATCCTAAATAACATATTTCGACAGGTCACCAGTCTACACGTCCACAGTTCTTCTTTGATTGCTGTCAATAAAAGAGAAACCATCATGTCCACATTATGACCCCTGGGAATGGAAACTCCTCACTTTCATCTGAATGGACTCACTCCAGTTGATAGCACTGATCGTTTCCATCCAGCCAGACATTGTAACTGCTCATTTTTTCTTGGCTCTTCCATGAAGCAACATAAGTACAAAAAAAAAAGAAAAAAAAAAAGAAAAGAGAAAGCGGTGATCAGTAACCATCATTTTTCTACTCATCTGGATCCGAGGAAGAGCATTGCTTCATTCTTTCCTCTCAGCAGAGAGCACATTCAGTATGTACAGTCTGGTTTGGCCCATGTTCCTTTAATGTGTCTCAGCACATTACGGTATTTTGGGGATCATATTAAAGCAGTGCCTCATAAAAAGGCTTCCCTGAATATGGATGTGTCTTGTGCCTTGATGTAACACACTTTACATGCCGCTGTTGTACAGTATGTTTGAATTAAAGGAGGGAGGTACTACCACTGAATTACAAATTGTAACAATTGTGAATTTGAGCAAGATTAAAATGTATTTTAGATACATAAGGTTTGGGGTACTTGATTTATTGACTGACTGGTTGTTTTAGCTATTGATCTGCATACTGGCATAGTCGTGCTCAATTTTGCATTTCTGATGCAGTAATCAGAATTAAATGATGACCACAAGGTTTATTCACAATTATTCTACAGCTGTGAGTGTCCAGTTGTTCTGAATGCATATTTAACAGGTCATAATGTCCCATGGAGCACTGAAATAGACAAAGTGTCAATTTTAGCAGTCCAGTTTGGGAACCAATGCATAATCCATGGATTTTCAGATACGACATACAGAAGAAAGCCTTATTAAAAAATTACTTTTATTTCTACGTCTGAATAGTCATAGCGCTGCCTGTTCGGGGAAAAATGGAGTCTTCGCATCATTGCATTGTGTTCTGCAGCCGCAAAGACACGCTTTATTTGTTCTTATTGGGTCCTCTGTGCATATTACAGTGACAGCAGTCATTCTGCATAAACCCTGTTGGGAGCCATTTGTCATGATTGTGTTTTTCAGTGGCTAATTGTCATCCTGGTCTCCCAACAGTGGCCACCCATGGGAACTTGTTTACAGTCAAATCAATTTCCCAAAATGCAAGTAAAATGGCCTTTTTTTTTGGTGTCACTAAAAGGCAGCACGGAGACTCGTTATGCCTTAAGGCGAATAGATGTTCATATTCACGGACGACACTGAGGTCTTACGAAACACACCTTTCTGATCTCGAAAGCAAGAGTGACACGTTTAGATCAGCGTCTCTGTTCCTGCAACTATCTGAGCGAATGAAACCTTTAAAATATTTCATCACTTAACCAGTAAGATTTTATACGCTTCTAAATGAGAATAAAAGACCACAATGTGAATGATTCATTTTCATTCATATAATCTCATAAATGGGGCTCGTTCTAATCACTAAAACCACTCATCCAAGTTTCCCATCACAACCTTCTCAACAATCCTGACGGCAAGTGCTTTCTTGTGTCCTCACACAGTTCAAATGGATCCCATCCAGATAGATGCTTTGTTAATTAACCTCGATGCCCTCATAGTAGTAGTGAGTCATTTCATATTGCAGTGGCTCTGCCGCCCGGCCCGTTCCTCTCTGCTAATAAGGAGAGATTGTAAGTTCTCGTGCCTCGGAGAGGCAGGGTCTTTCTGAGAGCCAGCCAGTCAATTAATCTTTATCTGCAAACTTTTACATTACATTACTCAAAATTTCATTGTAATTACTTGAACCATATTTCACAAAGCAAACAAAGGAGGAAATGCAACAATTGCTTAACACGAGAATTGCGTTGAATTAAATGCATTCGTTTTATTGTCTTTTATCGGCAATGAAAATTGATGGAGAGTTATTTTTGGTACGTTTAAGAACACAACAATGCAGGTATTCGCTAATTGAGCTGCATAATTAAGTACGGAAGTGCGATGATTTCGCCACTGGAAGATTCATTAAGCAAATGGATTACAAGCCTCTGGCGCTGTACATTCAACTTAAAAGAAATGGACGGATCTAAATGAAATACATCAACACATGGAGCTAAATAAAGCAGCTAGTGCTTTAACGTCTGGATTAGTGACTGCATGGCAGTGAGCCAGTCACTTCACCTATGACAAATACTGCTTAAACATGCTGGCTAAAATGCTAAGCAGTCTAAAATTGAAGGACTACATTTCTAGAAGGAAGCAAGAAAGTATCCTACACCATCAACTAGTTAGTTAATTACGATTTAATAGTATGTTTCAGAACAATTCAACATATATAACCTGACCTCCTTAAATAACAGGATAAACATTAACATACCGCACACTGAAAAAACTGTTTTCACTCAGAAATGACTACAATTACAAAGAAATGTCGAGTGACACTGAATTAAACGTACAATTCTGAAGTAGAAAAACTGAAATGTTTTTTTTTTTTTTTACAGTGTATGATGTATCTTTTCATTATTGTTAATAAGGATTTTTAAATTATGATTTACATTAATTGATTTTTTTTCTGCATATGGGATCTTAGCTGAATAATTTTCATTATGTCGAGCTGTACGGGGCGGTTCCGTGTGTTGTCACTACTGGATGCGCTTTACTGTAAAAAGCAATTGCTTTGATTGAAGGCAAAGTGACGCACATCCGCTAATGAGATCAATGGCAGAATATAAAAACATGATATTTACCAAGCCTCTCACCCTGAGTGGAGCACGAAAAGCCTAAAGAAAAAAAAATCAATTCTTTCCACATCACTCTCTTGTGGACTGTTTATGGAAGATGAAATGGCCATTTTGGCCACAAACCAGGTAAAAGATGGTTGTCTGCATTCTCAGAGGAGATCCTATTCTACCGTGATGGAACACTTCAAATTAATAGGCTGCCTAAAAATTAATAACTCGTTTGTTTAACTAGACTGTCCTGACATCTTCACACCTGTGTTGTGATGCAAAATGTTTGTTGCATGCTGTAAAACAGTGCTGTAAATACCTTTAAGCTACTTAATTTTTTCCCCCCTCACAAATAAATAAAATCAATCCATTTTGATGAGATGAGTTGGACTGGATAGCCTAGTAAAGGTAGTGAACAAGCTATAGATGCTGTAATCCCCATTGTCATCCAAGATGTTCATGTCTTTTATTTCGTCAGTCGTAAAAAATTATGTTTTTTGAGGAAAACATTTCAGGTATTATCTCCATAAAGAGGACTTCAATGGTGCCCGTGAGTTTGAGTGTCAAAAAATGCAGTTTAAATGCAGCTTCAAAGGGCTCTAAATGAGCTGAGGAATAAGGGTCTTATCTAGCGAAATGATCTGTCATTTTCTAAAATAAAAATAAAAATGTATATACTTTTTAACCTCAAAGGCATATCTTGTCTAGCTCTGTGATGCACATGTGTACACTGTGTATTCCAGGTCAATACAGTTAGGGTAGGTCGAAAAAACTCCCATCATTTTCTCCTCCAACTTCAAAATCAATTCAAGGTTTTTTGTGTGACACTTTTCATGATACAAATCGTTGCAAAGCAACTTTACAGAAAATTAAAGTTTCTACAATATATTTGTATCATCCTACATCGCTGTTTTACCTTTTTTGTGAAGGGCGTTTGACCTTCTTTGCATGTTCACTTTGTAAACACTGGGTCGGTACTTCTGCAACCATGTAGGGTGATTTTAAAAGTTAGAGGAGAAAATGAGATGGAGTTTTTCTACATAACTTAACTGTATTGACCTGGATTACACAGTGTACACATACGCATGACAGAGCTAGACAAGATGAGCATGTGAGGTTAAAAAGTATATACATTTTTATTTTTTTTTAGAAAATGACAGATCATTTTGCTAATTAAGACACTTATTCCTCAGCTGGGATTGTTTAGAGCCCTGCATTTAAACTGCATTCTGGAAGTTCAAACTTGTGGGCACCACTGAAGTCCACTATATGGAGATAATTCCTTAAATGTTTTCCTCAAAAAAACGTAATTTCTTTACGATTGAAGAAAGAAAGGCATAAACATCTTGGATCACAGTGGGGTGAGTACATTATCTGTAAATTTTTGTTCTGGAAGTGAATTTTCCGGGTTTCCACAGTTTCACTGTAATACACTTTGGGGGCACCATTAAGCATCTCCTGAATGAGTCCAGAATCTCCCGATTAAAAACACAGCGAGTAAGACGAAAAAACGACGCAGAATCTCCAGATGCATATGAAAAATAATGCGATCATCAACAATAAACAGCATATAAATGACAACTGCATAATGTTACAGAGTGAAATGTCAATCCAGAAAGTAATAAAGTACTTTGCAAGCTTTGGAGGTGCTGATGGAAGCCATCTATGCTTTGATCATGGCACTGAATATGATTCAGATGTAGTATTTAATAAAACAACAACATTTTGCTCAAAATGTTGCTTTTTTAAAACAAAACATTCAAGACTACATTCAAGTGTTGATAAAAAAGCAAGAATAAGAACAAGAACAAGAATAAAATAGATATTCTGGGAACCATACAATTTTAGTAAAAATGATCAAAATTGTTAAATGTGTGGAATAGAAATAAGAGTGAGAAAGTTTTACACAGATGACCACAAACTGAAGGCAGCTGAATATATTAATAACCATAAAATTATTCAGTTACATGAGCCAATCTGCACATTGTTTCATTGCAAGTTACACGTGGTTGAAATCCTGAGCCATGAAATCGGTGAACTGATGCCCACTTTATTCCTTGTCGAAAACAGTTTGCATTCGATTATCAATAATCCGTGAAATTGATGTTATCGAGAAAAATGAATGAACAAAGCGTAAGCCGTGATCATAATTTGTTCGTAAGGGATGAAAACGTCTAATCAAAACCTTAATCTCTTATCAAAATTCCAATATTAATGATCCGTTCTTGCTGTAAAACTACTCAGGCCAGAGAGATAAATCCTCACCTAGAAAAACAGTGATCATTTTCAAAGACAATTGAGAAAGTTCTCAGGTGGAAGAAGTAATCGTTTAACCTTTGTGCATGTAAAGCCATCTCTAAATCATAATGTTTAGAATGTTGGACGCTTAAATAACTGAGAAAATTGAAAGACCTTCATTTGGCAACAGTCTCCTCTAAAATGTTGTATCATTCTTTAAAAAAACCCAAACAAAACAGTTGCGATCTCTGTTCAGTTATAATTTCATCATTCAACATTGAGGTGCTCTTTTACAAAGTTTAAATGTGCAGAAATTGGTTTTATGTTCTTGAATTTCTTGAGTGTTTTCATGGTGGAGAGGAGCTCTGACCAACCCCTTTAATCTAGTCTCATTGATTGGCCTCCAGGTTAGACGTCTCCTTAGTCAATAAGCTAGGGATTCACATACTTTTTCCACCCGGCACTGTGAATGTTTACATGGTGTGTCCAATAAAGACATGAAAATGTATTATTGATTATATTGATTGCCATTTGTGCATCATTTAAGCACACTCTGTTTGCTGCTTGTTAACTTGGTTGAAGATCAGATCAAATTTTATGACCAAGTTATCCAGCAATCCCTCCAGGTAAATCCAAAGAGCTCTCATACTTTTCCCAACAGCTAAAAGGGACAAATCCACATTGTCTAAAAAACTGCAGTCACTCTGTGGACAACAGTGCACTTTATCTGATATGAGCCTGAAGACTCACAAGCCATTAGCCCAGTGTTTCCACTATATATTTGATAAGCGTCTTCCAGGGTCGTCATTTACGCCATACATCCATCCCAAAATCAATAGTGTGCACTTGCATTAGAGATACATGTAGGACCAAGTGAACTGACCATATGGAAGCGGGCATTAAGAGCAGCCCACATTGTCAGATCAATAATGAATATCTTTTAAAGCATTATGCTTCTATGAGCATGATTCACACTACATTTAAGAGGAGAGCGAATGTCAATGACTTTCAAAAGTTTCCAAAAAAAAAAAAAAAAAAGTGCAATTTGATCCGATAAATGACAGATGGTTTTGTACCCATCTCTTCCTGAAGGTAAGCACTGGTCGGTCAGGTTGTCATGGTAGGGTATATCGACAAAAAACAAAACAAACAAAAAAAAAAAAACACCACAACTGGCTGGTTAAATTGGTAAAGGAGGAAAACATTTTATAAATTGTGTACAGTAGAGAATGCATATTTTGTAAAGTGTACCCACACTAACTGATCAAATTATAATGTAGGTTCAATTTTGAATGTGCCTGTATTGATGTTGTGCTTGTACTGTACATTGTTCTGAACTGTAAGCATTTATATGGAGTCTAAGTAAAACATGAAAGATTGCAATTATATAAACACAACAAATGCTAAACCATTAAGTGGAAAATATAACTTAAATCATACATAAAAATAGTTTTGACACGTTAAAAGTCTGCATATGGTGCTTATTTTTACACATCACAAATGCAATATATCTTCTAGAGCCCTAACTCACTAAATAAAAGAACTCACACTTACAAAATCTGAAAGAAAATCAATAGACAGATAGTACACTTAATGTTGATTTGATTTTGTTTCCTTTTTTAACTGCAGTCTGATGCAACACAACTAAACTGCTAATTGGAAAAAGTTTTGAACACTATGATTATATTCTGAACACTAATGAAATAATTTCTGTTTTGTTTAGCATTTTCTTGAAAGAGTAGAAAAAACGATTGATCATTACAACCTATTCTGTTTAGTGCAAGTTTTGTGCAACAACGCCACCGTGCGGCTAAATCAGGAGCTACCGATTATTGTTCAATTACAGTAGAGGGCGCACCGTCAAATAATTACAAGACGTCAACATACTGCACATCATCATCGCAGCATCTGTACTGGAACACAAGTAGTTTATGGAAACGAATGGTTTCTACTTAAAACATAAAGGCCTATTCATATTCAATTACCAACACAAATTTAGATAAGATTCAACTAGCGTATATTGATTTTAATCGATTTCATGTTAGGTCAGAGAAAGTTGCCCCAGATGTTTCATATGTTGGCATTTTAATTTTAAAAAATTGACGTAATTTTATTTTAAAAACTAAAACCATTATTTAGATTTAGGTTTTAATTTTGTCTAAAGAATACATTTTTCCTCTTAATAAAAAATTGTATATTCTCTTTGATTACTTCATGTGAAATAGGAAGAGTACCGACAGTCGTTCAGACCTAATATCTACCATCCTACCGGTGATGCAAAATATTTCCTCTAGATGGTAGTAAAGATCCATTTTTAAGCTAGAAAATTTGTCTCTTAGTAATATAGCATTTGTTCTTCACTCTAGCTGGTTTTCCTTGAGCGTTTGTTCTCTCAGATAACAGATAAAGCCAGTTATATATATATATATATATATATGAAGAGTTGAGATGCAAAAGCCTCTAAATCCATCTGACGTTTTTCTTGAAAATTAGCATTTCTTTCTGGCTACTTTGTATAGGTGTCTGTGTAAGTACTGGTACTTCTGATTGGTCTGAGGCTGGAATTTAGCGAGTTTGAAGTAAAAGTATTTGATGGGCGTATACTATGAGTCAGGAGGATTTACTCAGTATCATTATCTCATTTTTGACTGAGATGACTTTTAGCTGGTTTTGCATCTCAACTCTTCATATATAGATAGATGTAGATATATTTCTTTTTCTTTTTCCATTTCTATTTTCTTTTTTATAATATCCCACATTAGTTACTGAATATTGGTTATAGTATAAAAAAAAATCTTTACTATTGAAGATAATTACTAAAAATGTGTCAAACTGCTGTGCTAATCTGGTTTTGTCACTAAGCAGAACAGTTATTTGGTCATTTTGTAAAACATATATAGACCAAAAGTTTTGATGTAATAAATTGCATTGTGTTGTCAAGACAAGTCAAAAAAAAAAATTTATATATATGTTGGGATATAATTATGGAGAAAAAATGATTTGCAGTTTAATCTGACATTACAAGTTCTGAGTACAGGGTCCTAAAACTATATAACATGCATTAGAAGAATGGTTTTTCATTTATCAGTTCACTACTGTATTGGTGATAGTCCTGACATAATAAGATAATACCTACAACGGACTCTTCCTTCAAGAGTTCACTTCTTCAGAATTACATTTTTTGTATGATTCTATAAATGTTTAATGTAAATTTTTGTTAACACTTTATTTTAATATTTTAAGGTGCCTTTGTTACAGTGTAATTATACATTTAAGTACTGAGAAATATTAACTTCATGTACTTACTATATGGTCAGGGTTGGGATTAGGCTTTGTCTTAGGGTTACTTGCATGTAATTGTGCATAATTAATTGTGTATTATACTAGGGTAATTCCAGCGTTATGGATTTGACATATAAATGATTAGAGAATGTATGCGTTACCAATATACCAAACCATCTGTTTATATTTTAATAAACCTTTGTTGATAGAGACCAAATATCAGAAAAATATCAGTCTATGCACAAGTTGTCTATGTTAAAAAGGGAAATAATCATGCGTTATGGATGTGACAAAAAAGGACACCGTTTTTGAGAAACTACATACTTTGAAGGATTTCTGAGAAATAAAATGCACAAACCTGACGCAATAATACCCAACAAATAGAGAAGCGATGGCTCTTCACAGAACATATAATTGCTAATTTGAATTTTGGTGTGTCTATTTATGCAGAAAATGTACTGTTATCGATGTGACAAGCCTGAAAATACCTGTTACCAGACTATGGAAAATCATGCGCTAAAAATAAACAAAAATGCGTTAAAAACTTTAAGGGAGACCTCACATGAATATTTGCACCACCAAATGTTGACATCTGTGCTATCAGTATAGTAAAAACCTTTGGTAAAAACTTTATTTTTTCATGGTATGGTTGACATTTGCATGGAATTACCCAATAGTAAGTACATGTAACGTATAACAAGGACACCTTAAAATAATGGCTGCGTCCGAAAGCTCTAAAATGCTGCCTTCGGAGGCAGCATTCCAAGGCAGGAAGGCATCAAGGCATGTCCGAATTCAAATTCTGCTTCCCTTCCTGTCTCCGGAGGTACATTCATTTGATCGAATTTTGAAGGCAGCATAGATGTATCCTTCGCTACCTTTGATTTCCCACAATCCTGTGCATGTGCGTCATATAGGCTATATAAATAAAGATATTCTGGTGAAATTAGACTTGTTACTTTATATAATAGATGAGATCTTCACCATGATAAACTTTATTAATCGTAATAGTATTAAAAGCATAATAAATAATATTGTTTGTAATATACAGTATTTTATAAAAATGTTAAAAGGGTTCAAATGAGTAGTAAATAAGAATAATATTTACAATATACTACCAATAATAACGAAACAGCCACTAATAACAATGACCTGTTCTGCAATAATGCAACAGTGCTTTTATTTTTTAAGCAAAAAACACCATTCTCAGCCGTCTTCTCTGACGCACAGACCTTCAATGACAATGACATCGAGGTCTTTATGTATTACTAAAGCATTTATACATAACTGTTTAAGATCGTTTTTCTACAAAATGTACAACTTAATCGTTAGGTAACCTAGCAACGACTGCACGTTACGCTGCCTCTGAAGTCTGTCCGAAACTGTTTCCAGAGTTGCCTTCGCAGCCTTCGAAGTCATTAGGGACTTTAAGCAACAGCTTCCAATGGAACGGCTA
>JAHKKF010533871.1:0-12717 GCA_019740295.1 Labeo calbasu
TGTGATTTTTCTCAAGGTTTGTTAGTATGGCCCAATCACAGTGATGATTAAATAATGAAATATTATTTACAGGTTTCTGGAGAAGATCAGGCATACACAAACATAATATTTCTCTTTTCTCTGCCCTACTGCTAATACCCAGTGTATAGCCTTCTAATTCTTTACTGCCTTAATTGCCGACCCCGTAGAGCTTGTAAACATTTTGTAAAGCTGATGTGAAATAGGCTCTGGACTCACTGCTCAGCACATTTTGTCGTCTTGCGCTCATTAACAGTCCTGTGTTGTTGTCTGTCCGTTACACTTGTTTTCCTAGGAGGGGCAGAGCCTCCAAAATCCAGCGAATCCTGGCTCTTTAAAATCACAGTTGGGTCCATCATCCTAGGGAGCTCTTTAAAATTCTGATAGCTGGGTATGAAAACAACAAGAGATTGAGCTTGACATGTAAAGCTGTACGTTCTTACATATGCTGGTCAAAGGTCACTCACCAGTCCATGAGCTTACTGAAGTCTTTCTCCACACGCTGGTGTCTGTCATTCAGGGGATGAAGAAGAAATGGAAGGATCTCCTCTTCCTCTCTGTCTGCATCACTCTCTCCACTAACTGAACTGACCTCCACACCAACACAAGTCTCAGGATGGACAGCAGACAGTGGGCTCTGAAAAAGAATGAAGGGGAGTATCAGTACTTTTATATTCTTTATATCAGTGAGGTCAGAGGTTAGTGAGGTTTAGAGGTTTAATCTGAGGCACCTCAGGCAGAGGTTCGGTCTCCAGCATGGACACAGAAAGCACATCTGAAGGAGGCAGAGGGGCTGAAGTAGGTTTAGAAACGGGTTGGTTCTGTTCTGCTTGCTCCAGCCACTCCTTCAGCTCCTCTAATCGCATCCCGGATCTAAAGATCTGACCTTCTAGGTCCCTGTGTCACACACAAACATAAGTCATGTCACTTCATTCATTCAAAACTTTTTGAAATGGTAGTGTATATGTGACCCTGGACCACAAAACCAGTCATAAGAGTCAATTGTTTTAAATTTAAGTAAATAATAAATAAGCTTTTCATTGATGTATGGTTTGTTAGGACAGGACAATATTTAGCTGAGATACAACTAATTCAAAATCAAAATATTGAGAAAATCGCCTTTAAAAGTGTCCAAATGAAGTTCTTAGCAATGCACATTACTGATCATAAGTTAAGTTTTGATATATTACAAATTTTTACAAAATATCTTCATGGAACATGATCTTTACTTAATATCCTAATGATTTTGGGCATAAAAGAAAAATCCATAATTTTGACCCATACAATGTATTTTTGGCTATTGCTACAAATACACCCATGCTACTTAAGACTGGTTTTGTGGTCCAGGGTCACATATATACATACGTATAAAAAGAGGTTACCTGTCAGGGTCAAAGGTGACATGACCACCTTGTTGCTGCTTCTGATACTGGGCTCGTGCATCTAGGTAAGCCCTTTCAAGAGACTCCTGCCCTTGTGCCAGTGTGGAGAGACCCTGTAAATGATTCAGATGAGTCCGTCTGACTTCATGTTTTTAAAAATTAATCCTTTTTTTGGACGGCATTAGCATACCTGAATCTGTTCACAGGGCTTGAGTTTTCCATTCTTTAAAAGTGCTTCAAAAGAATCAACCTGAACAAGCAAAAAAATAAATAAAAATAAATAAATAAATGCTGTTAAAATAACAAAAATTGCCTGGTAATCTGATATTTTTTAAGGGAACTCTGGGTATTGAGACTTGTATGGCTTAATATAAGGTAAATGATGTCTCATACTGAAATATGTAGTAGAAAACCTGTGAAAGACTTACGTCATTTAAAAAATCCACATGGTTTTATACATATTTTGGACTATGGGGGAAATGGGAATTGGCTACACTCCACGAGCTACTGTCGCTACCTGTTCAACTCGGAGAATAAAATACTGATATGATGCCACATTGTTCGGCTTTTGGTTGTAATTTTTAGTCGAAGGGCAACAAGAGAAGTGATGTAAGTCTTCACTGCTTTTCCTAGCGATAAGAAGAGGAGAAAAGAATGGGAAGATGCCTGTGGATGAATAAAACTTCCTAAAGACTCACGTCTTTGTTCTCTCCACTTTAGCTCTGATGCCTTTGAGGCTTTTAGTAGACCACAACTACTGAAAGAGCTTACAAACGGCAGAGACAAGAAACTCTAGATGCCATCCTGGTGGGATGTAAACAAGTTGATGCTTGTCATAACGACACAGCCACTGAAGAAGCTTCTCATTGCATCAGTATTTTATTTTCTGAGCTGTATTGTCGTAGAAATAGCAACAGTAGCTCACCGAGTGTAACCATTTCATGTCATCAAAATAATGGCGCCCCCCATAGTAGAAAATATGTGTAGCATTTTTAAATAAGGTAAATCTTTCATGGGTTTTCTACTACATATTTCAGTAAGAGACACATTATTTATGTTATATTAAGCCATGCAAGTCGTAATACCCTGGGTTCCCTATAAAGTTTGACATAATGATAGACACCTTTAAAAGATCCAAATAGGTTAAAGTTGGCTACCTGTAGTTGAAATCTATGAGTCTGTTTGGTCAGAGTCTCTGTTAGATGATCTGCAGTGACAGATCCAGACCTCCTCGAGCTGACCGAGTTCACAGAGGAAGGAGTCGGTGTTCTTCTGGAGTTTTCTACAATGTGAACAAAGCAGTTTTGAGATAATTTAACCAAATGATTCAGTTTGACTGCAGAAGAGATCATTTATTTAAAATTTGATGCAAGGCATCTTGAAATTCAAACATAAATGTGGTTTTGATGCTCTTTAATGACTGCTTGTAGATGCCTTAGATCAGGTAGCATGTGAACTGATCATCTCTTCCTTGTTATATTACAAAATAAACATCAGAAAATGTTAAAATGAACAATGGAAGTAAAATGGAAATGTATCATGCCTTGTAACTGCTCAGTCAGTGTTTCAACTGTGGAAAGATGTCAATAAAAGAGCTTGCACACAAAGTCACATAACATTTACCTCAGGAAATCAATTTAGTAAGTCCATAGCTTGTAAAAATAACACTTTAGGGGAGCAGTTTCCTAAATATTTGCACTATATTAAGTTATTGTATGTTTAAATAAATCTGACATGAAAACAAACTTTTATTACAACCACAATTTAACTGTTTATATTTCAAGAACGAATTGGAGGAGAAAGATAATTAATTAACATCATTGAAAAATAATATAAAAACAGTGTTCTGCGCAATTTAAATGTCTGTAAACATTGCCATTTTTATTTAAGTGTTGATTATTAAATAATAAATAAATTAAATTAATAATTATAATTAAGTAATAATTATTAAATATAATTATAATTATATTATAATTAATTAAATAATTATTAAATAATTATTACATTATAATTATTACGTAATTATTAAATAATTATAATTAAATATAATTATAAATAATAATTATAATTAATTAATAATTATTAAATAAATTAATATATTAAATAAATTGATTAATTTATTGATTATTAAATCAACTATTTTTAGACAAAAATAATAATAATAAAAAAAAAAACTGTTGCATTACTAGAAAAAACAGAATTCACCCAAAAATCAAAATTCTGCTGTTCTGGAATATTTACAGAATATATGTTTGAGTATGATAACGCTTCTGTTTGAGTATGATAATTGATAATGTCATTTTTAAACACACAATACAAGCACACAGGTTTAAAGCGTATTAAAGTGTGATGTACAGTACCTGAGTGATCCCTCTGCAGGATCAGGTGAGCAGAGCCTGTGCCGAACTCTGCCCTCTGTGCCCGTGGAAAGTTGAGGGTCATGACCTTTGACGCTTCCTGAATAACCCCTGACATGATAGCTGTACTGGGTTTTGGGGATTCAGAACAGAGACCCACCTGAAAACACACAGCACATACACAACAATCATGAGTTGATGGTTAAAAAGGCTCCTTTAGGCAAAAGAAATCAGCAACCATCTGTCTAAAAATCTACTTTGCCAATAATCCACATAATGCTCAAAAAAAAAAATCAATAACAGTCCTGTGTAAATACATTCATGTAAATGTTCCCATGGTATATTGTACCTTTAGGACTAATAAAAAAAGTTACATTATTTACATTATATTCATTTTATTATCCAATCTCAGGTTTGGATGTGGACTATGATACAATAATTGGTGACCTCTGATTTCAAAAGTATCTCAAATAATCCCAACAAATAGTAGGAAGAACATAAAGACTGTGTCGCCTCCCTTTGTGTAGATGCTGAGACCATCAGAGAAACGCAGCCCTGTTTTGCCCACCCACATGACAGGCCCTCAGATTTACTGCAGCCTAGTGGCTGTACCACAAAGGAGCACAGAGGAGACTCACGTACTATAAAGGGCTCATAAAACAGGCCGTTTAATGGTGTTTTCCACTGCTGGACTTACCGATAAGACAATGGATAGAGAAATACACTGAAAACACAATGTCAATATAGCTGATATCCATACACCTCACCACACACACACTCATGACTTAGGTGTGAGGTAATGGTTTTGCATGCTGTCTGAAACCTAATCGAGGCTGAACGACTGTCCCCTCTTGATAAGCTCCCAAAGACACTAAATCATACTGAACATAACCTCAATATGACCTCTGAGTCGTTTGAATTAAAACCACCCATTTTCAAACAAAATCAATGTTATTACAGGATCAATACCAGTAGTAGTAGATCATCAGATCCCAATTAGGAGTTTTACTAGCTTCTGCGTAAAATAAAATCAAATTAAATAAGATAAAAAATAAAATAAAATAAAATTTCACTTTATTTATTTATTTTATTCAAAATCTGCTTGGTAGTTTACTACTTTACATAAAACAAATATTATACATTTCTGTCTGAATTTTAAGTGATTGGAAAGGCCAATATATTTTATTTACATTACTACAGTTGTATCATTTATTATAATTTATTTTGTCTTTTAAATAAAACCACCCATTTTCAAACAAAATCAAAATTATTACAGGATCAATACCAGAAGTAGATCATCAGTTTTACCAGCCTCTGCGAACAATTTTCACACAGGGGTGAGTGAAATAAAATAAAATAAAATAAAATAAGTAATTAAATAAAAATGTATTATTTAATTTTAATTATTTTTGTTTATTTAAAATATGCTTGGTAGTTTATTAGTTTACATAAAACAAATAGTATACATTTTTATCCTAATTTTAAGTGATTAAAAAAGGCCAATATATTTTATTTACATTACTACAGTTTTATAATTTATTATAATTTATTTAGACTTTTAAAAAAAGAACCCATTTTCAAAGAAAATCAATGTTATTACAGGATCAATACCAGAAGCAGATCATCAGATCACAATTAGGAATTTTGCCAGCCTCTGCGTACAATTTTCACACAGGGGTGAGTGAAATAAAATAAAATAAAAATAAAAAATAATATAAAATAAAAATAAAATAGAACAAAAAAAAAATGTATTATTTAATTTTATTTATTTATTTTATTCAAAATCGCTTGGTAGTTTACTACTTTACATAAAACAAATATTATACGTTTCTATCTGAATTTTAAGTGATTGGAAAGGTCATTTACATTACTACAGTTTTATAATTTATCACCCACATCTATTCCCACATACATTAGAAACCACAACTAAGTCAATAAGGGATTAAAGTGAATAAACCCTGTATTTCTTGAGCTGTTGTGTCTGTTAAAGCAGAGGCAGATGGCCAGGGCATGTGGGGGAAGAACTTAATAAGCATTAGAGAAAATACAAAACCGAACAGAGAAACGAGCAAAAATTAGCTACATTAAATAATTACCAACGTTTCTCTAAATAATCTGTGAAAACGTATGCACTGTTAGTAATTTCACACCGTGTAACACTGATCTCTTATGTAACACTAAAGAAAGATAAGACATCACATCCTGTTTTAATCTTGTTGATGGCTCAAACCCAGATTTGTTTCAGGTCACTTTGTCACTTGACACTGTTGTGTGTTTACTACACTGTTTTCTATTTTCTACACTGAGGCAATGTACAATCTTATCAGACAAACAAAAAAAACTCATTTCATCCAAATAAATGATAATGCCAATTAGGCTGCAAATCGATATAAATATATAATCAATTTAAATATATAATTGCATGCATTTTTAATAGGTAATGATAATAAAAAATATTAAATAATTATTATTTATCTGCATACATTTGTGTTCATATACTAGTATGCAGATAATATAATGATTTGTACAAATAATGCTTTTGTATGTGCACTGCTTATTGTCTCAGTTTGTTTATTTGTTTGCAAGTGTTTCTCTGAAATGTTTTGTGTATGCCCTTTCTGCAGGCCTTTCATTTGAGGAAAAACATCACAATCAGAACGAGCCCTCGGTTTGAAAATAAGCCTCTGCTTGAATACGGCGGTGCTGCTAAACTGAGGGCTGTGATTATAGCGGTCACAAAAGAGATTCTGCATTTATATTGTGTTGACTCAGTCTGAGGAGGCTAAAAATAGCTCTCGCCGACATCAGAGCACACGCAGAAAGGAGAGAGGCCTGCTGATATGAGGGAGAGAGTATGGCACTGAATTCACGTCAACCTTCAAATGAAAAAGAAAAAAAAAGCATGAAACCATAAACACAGTCTGTGAAGCCAACCTTTGCTTCAAGGCGAAGTCGATCGATGGTATTTTCAGCTTCTGCATACTTGGTAAGCAGCCTGTTGTAGTCCTCCTGTGAGAATAAGAGCGAGAGGGAAAAAATTTAAAGACAGATGAAGAAACATAACAGATGGCTTCGTCTTTCATTTTAGCCTCTTGGATAAATCAGCATCACTTTGACTGTTCAACATAGAAACGTCAGAATGTTTCTTGAGCAGCAGATCAGCATTTTAGAATCATTTCTGAAGAATCATCTCAGTGTTTTCTGATTCACTCCTTATGTACCTGTAGCTGCTGCATGAGTGTGCTGGCCTGCTGGGGGCAGCGAAACCCCTCTGGTACTTTGCTGTGCAGACGCTTATGGGTCCCACTGGTGGAGGGGCTTCCTGGAGACCCATCAGAGCTGCTCAAAAGGACCTCTCTCACAATCTCAGCAGGGGACTTGAACACTAGAGGAAGATCCAGGTGTGAAGTTCTATCATGAGAGGGTTGACGACTTTTAGGAGGTCTGTATCCACTCTTTTTCGGGAAACGTACCCTCGGCTCCACTTTGGAGAAATCAGGTAAAGGGTGACTTAGCTGTCCTTTCCTAAGAACACATATACAGCAATAATCAGTTAAAAATAATGCTAAATTGGCATTAGCACACAGTTTGGACTAATCACATTATGGAACCAATTCTGGAAATATACGAGCCATTCTACAGAATTGGTGCGCACTGCTGTCAACCAAAAAGCAGTTAAGTATTTAAATCTTCAATGTTTACTAAGATCCTTTTATTATCTATTAAAAATTATATTTTCTTTGTAAATTATGGAAGTTTATGTAAAAAAAATGTATCCCACATTTTTCATGTCACTACCAAAACAGTGTGTGTTTTAGTCATAGACTGTAAAAATATGGACGTAGTGTCCGTGACGTCACCCGTAGGTTTCTGAAGAGCATTTCTGAAGCTCTTAGTGGGCGGGAGTCGGACGTCGCCATCTTGGAATCGCGTCAATGCACGTCACTCCCGGATAATCGAAATAGGGCAAAGAGGCGGGACGTGGGTGGAGCTGGTTGCTGAAACACCGCCCGGCTAACGAGACAGTGGTGACAGCAGCGGCAATCCACCTGTCACTCAAGTGGCCACGCCCTAAATTATGCAGAACTTTAAGGCTTAATATAAATTAAACTGATGAGTTATAGAAACATTCACCCCCCTCACAGTTGACATGAAGGGCAAAATTAGCTATATAGACCAAAACCACTTTTTGTACCAGGCTGTAAACATATTTTTTTGTGCTGCAAACTTGGGCATTTTAACATGGGGAATCTATGGGATTGACTCCCTTTCGCAGCCAGTCTCTAGCGGCCAGTCGATGAACTGCAGTTTTAGTCACTTCCATGTTGGCTTCAAGAGGGAGACTGGGAGGTTGCCGCTTGGTTTTAGTCCATTAGCCGAGACTGATTTTAAACTACACCCCTACATTTATGATCAGGAAATATTTATGTGACACTCTCTCTCATAGCTACATGGTGAGTAGATAGGTCTCATCGATCTGAGGTAAATGTGTTCAAAAGTATGAAAAATCTGTGTGTAACTTTAAGGAACGTCACTACTGAACACAATTCTTCTATAAATAAACACACTTCTTTGGGAGTTATTTCATAACATTTAGTTTTTATACGTATACAACTGTTCAGAACTGTGCTAGCTAACCATGTGCTGATTAGCATCTTTGAGCTAGCTTTAAAAGTATCTAAAATTGTTACTACTGAAATATCTGGTGAAGTTTTGGTTGTGACATCTTGGGGTTTTTTTGGGTGTTATCCCGTAAAATTGTCACTACCGAAACATGTCATTGTTGTGATGTTATGATAGTTTTTGGTTCAATGTATTATCAAACTAATGAATCCTTAAGTTTGAAATCAATATGATCAACTTTTTAGCCTTTTACAAAGAAAAATTTGATTCAAAATACAACAAATCTCATAAATCACACTTGAAATATTGTTAAAAAATTGCAACTGTTATTGATTTATCTCTAAAAACATTTAATAAAATAAAAAAATATATATATTTACAATGTAGATGTAAGAGAAATCTTAACAGGTCAATATTACCCTTCTAATTAAATTATATATTACTGTGTTTCAGCAGTGACAAATTTGGGGAGAAACATTCCAAAATTTTCTGAAAATACAATATGAGAATTAACTGCACGATTACTAGAAATGTGTACCTTGGGTATTTTACAATTTGCATACATACAAAGATGTTTCCGATTCTGACTTTGAACCAATTCTGTAGAATGGCCCATATACTTTACAACAATTGACATTTTCAAAGTTTATTTTACATAAATAAATAATAAATATTACATATGTATATGTATTTTTATAATAATTTTTTTAATATTATTTTTAATTACTTTTAATATGCACAGAAAAGTAAATACTGATAAACAAAAACTTGAATGAAAAGAAAATGCTTGGGCCAAATTATTGCGTCAAAAATACATGACAATATGAATTTGTGTCTATTTTTCATCTCACCTGACGTCATCTGGATCAGTGTGAGAAGTTTTGGAGGTTCTTTGGTTCTTTATTGCCGAAGACCGGTGAGGTGTAGGAGGTGGCGAATGCTCTGAGGGGGAGACGCTTGCTTTAGAAATGCACTGCGCTGGAATGGAAACCCGATCGTCACAGGAAGCTAGGTTTGTTTTTCTGGGAGAGGGCGTTGGAGGCTGCAAATTATGGTTAGGACTGTGTAGCCCTAGTGTTTCTCCACTCGTACAATCCTGGTGTGTTTTTCCAAGTCTGATTTTTATTTCAGGCCTTCCAGCTGAAGTTTGAGGTGTGATCTTGTGTTTAATCTCCTCGCCTTTTGATCTAAATGCGTGGTATGTTTTAGGAGTGCTAAGAGATGACTCTGCCCTCATATGCCCTAGCTTTGGAAATGCCTCAACTTCAATCCCACAGTTATTCATCAGTTCCTCTGAGGACAAATGGGAAAAACTAAAAGGATTAGAAGGCATACAATGCGAGACTGGAAGAAATTGCCCATTAGTTTCCTTAAGTTCCTCAAAATCACTTTGCTCAGAATGTTCTGGGATTCCTGAAATTGGAATAATTTGGGGGATTTCACTGTAATCGTGACTCTTCACCCTTTCAAACACAGACGCCATCTCTTCTGGAACAGGAAATGTTTGATCCGTGAATCTCTGAGCAACTTCACAAGTGTCCTTCTCTTCTGTTTCCTCCTCGGTCATGTCTAGCACTGTGTCCCTCTGTGGGATAGAGTTTAATTTGTGCCTGTGAATTGTTGGGCTCTCTGCACTGTCCTCATTGTCAGTCCAATCCTCCAACAAAACACTTTGTTCATCATCTGTTCTGTGTTCTTCCACTAAAAAGAGAGAGAGAGAATGTGAAAAAAACGTTTAGACCATGGAATATTTTTATGATTCTTACACTGTCATTCAGAAGTTGATACGTTTTTATTTCTGACTCTTATGCTCACCAAGGCTGCATTTATTTGATCAAAAATACAGTAAACTGTTACACTATGAAATAGTATTACAATTTAAAAGAACTGTTTTCTATTTTAACATATTTTTAGATGTGATTTATTCCTGTGACGCCAAAGTAAGGCTGGACGATAAATGAATTTTCTCGATAAACGATAACAAGAGTTCATTAAATGTTCGATATAATGTTTATGCGGCAAAGGCGGAACAAAAGCGCGCTAGTTAAAGCGCGCCACTCGGACCGTTTATCCGCTCGGATCAAAGTTCAAACGGTGGCACGGCGCGAACTTACTTTACTTGAGTAGATGGGTTGACTTGCTGATGATGAGTCTGGGTCACTAAACATCGCCAGTGTAAAGCGCTTGAATTCAGTGAAGAACATAAATGACTCGGTTTATAGCCAGATGAAACCGCTGACAAACAGGAGGAACACTGTACGCAATGATACAGTCAGAAGGCTTTTTGATATAAAATCGCCATCACTTACCATAGATTTACTGTTGTAGAACTAACTGCACAGTGGTGCTGTGTCAGAAATGTGGGTATATTTGTGTCGAATTTTATTATATTATTACTGTAGACATATAGTAAATATATTGAAAGAGGAGTAATGGAATATAATTACAGTATTTTTGTGATTAAGCTATAGCGGTTTTGCATTTATACTAAATGTATTTACACTACTGTTTTTCATACAAATACCTAGGAACCATATTACATGTGTACCATGGTACTAAGGTGCTATATTTGTGGTTTTAACTGTTAATATCATGATCTATGGATGACACTATGGAAGCAATAGTTAATTAAAAAAAAAAAAAAAAACTCAACAGTCAGAATAATTACAATTTTTACAGATATTACTGATTTTGATAATGAACATAAATCTACGTTTGCATCCTAACTCAAGCTACTATCAAATGTGTATTTAAGAGACCAAAAAAATGTTATATTATTAATATTAATAATCAGAATCAGAAAGAGAAAAAATTACATACAAGATATTTGTTTTAGTGTCATTAGCTTCCAGTACACAGAGACAGCAACAACACACAGACAATAAAAATGAAAATACACATATGTAATTACAAATAGACAAAAATTAGAAAAATAAATAGAGAAATAAGTGGTATTTACAGTTGTGCTATAGATGATAGGATAGAATAGAATAGAATAGAATAGAATAGAATAGAATAGAATAGAATAGAATGTGCTAGGATGGGGATTGTAATAAATAAAAAGTCACTGCAAATTTTTATTGCACAATGGGGGGGGACATTTAACTGTTCATAAGGTGAATATAATTATATTATTCATATAATAATAATATTATATCAGGTAACACAAACCTATTTCTTGATTTGAAACAATATTACTCATTAAAACATGACTGAAAAAAGTGTGAAGAATTAAAAAACCATGAAGTGTTTGTTATGTTCTGATCATAAAGATTATTTTAAAGCCATTTAACCATCTTGTTTTACAACTTTCATACTGTAGCAAAAATCTGCCTTTAAACTTTAAACTTAATATTTGACATTTATCGTGATATTTATCAATATCGACTGATATCGTGATCATTTTTTGGCTATATCGCCCAGCCCTATGCCAAAGCTGAATTTTTAGCAACTACTAGGGATGTGACAAGATCTCGTGGCACGAGATCTCGCGAGATCCGATGTGTGTCGCGAGACCAGTCGGATCTCGTGATAGTATCCTCACAAAACATTTTGCCATGTTTACATTAGAGCTGCACTATTAATCCTTAAAATATCGAGGTGTCGATTCAAACAACCACGCGATCTTATTCCTAAATGACAACGGTTTAGCTGTGTCTATTAGGACTGTTTCACATCGCAAGTGTCAATGAAGCCTGAGAAGCACGTTTTGTCGCTGCCCATGTTAATAAATCAGATGGTCGGGGTAAATGTGAACGCAGAAAGAGTCTTTTCAACCACATTATAATCATTATTTCTGTGTTACAGACATTGAAATAATAGAAGTACTGGGATAAAAGTTTATAGTTTGGGTATAAACACTTATTGTCTGTCTACAGTAACGATCAAAACGAAAGTATTTTAACACGTGTATCTATTGTAACGCTTATTCTCTTCCGCCAGGAGGTGGCGACAACTGCCCGTTTAAAACATTGAATCATTCATTCAGGAGATTTCAATAGTCAAACAAGTCTTAATGAAGTGAGACACTGACTCCTTTATTGAATGTTTTTTTTTATTTTGTTTAAATGAATATATGTTTTTAAAAGACTTAAGCAATGAACAGTTTGTCAGAACCACTAGTAAATTATGTTATTTTGTTTAGTTTTCTAATCTTTTTTTCTCCAGAATCGTGAGAGAATCGTAATCTCCAATTTATAAAAAACAACTAGGATTCTCAATTTATCCAGAATCATGAAACTCTTGTTTAAATGTTGTTTATTACTGCATATTATTCATTAAAATTGAAGTTTAATTTCATAAAGTTCAAAATGCACCTTAATTTTTTTGCATTTTGT
>JAHKKF010533873.1:0-20169 GCA_019740295.1 Labeo calbasu
TAAAACACTTGCAAATGCATACATTTGCTGTGTTCATCATGTGAATTATTTTTTTTTTTTCCAAGCAACACTTATTACCAGTTTTCGTAGTATTGTTTTGAATCTCATCAGTGTGTAAAACTATATTGTAGCGTGTGTGTTTTTGAGGGTTTTTGTGTCATGTCTGAGAGCAAAGTTTGTTTTTTTTCAGCGAGATTGAGTTGTTTTGAGTGGAGAGCTTCATTTTGACCTGAATATAGTAAGTTTGGAGAATTGAGTTAGAAGTTACGGATTTGTGTTTAGAGTTTCGCAAAAAAGAGGCATAATTTCAAGAAATGTGTTTAAGCAATTGAGAAAAACTGTAATACTGTAGAAGTATTGTTCATTCTTAGTTCATGTTAACTTTTGAATAGCACTATTAATAATTGGAGTTTGAACAAGATGTTTGTTAAAATTAACTGATTATAAATTATTACTATAAATTAGCACAGAGAGTACTTTGATTCTGGTTAACTGAAAAATAAATATTAATCTAGTATTTTTGTATAATGGCTGGTCAATTGTACATCATCTCTTACATGGCTGGCTGGCCTATTTTTATATCATTATTTTGAATTTTTCTGCAGCATTTGGGGAACACACAGGCTGTTAAGTGAAAATCCAGCTGTAGACAGTTTAGCTGTACCTCTGCTCGTGCCCAGAAGGAGTCTCTGTTAATCCGTCTCATTTCCATGGCGGCATTTGTCTTCTTGTAGTTTGTTCCCTGTGGGTGTGACAATGCAACAAAACACACAAAATGATCCAAAACATCACTGCGAGTCAATTAGACCACTTCCCCTAAGTGTATCAATAAATTATAGTGAGAAACAGACTTCTTTTGCTTTAATGATGGAAGCCCTTGTGCACAGCCAAGGGATTTTTGTGGTAACTTACCACAGTCTCCTCCTTATCCATCGCCTTTGAGGATCTCCTCAGTCTCTCCATCGGTGGTCGAATCTTTGCGACGGCAGCCATAATCACCTCCTCCGTCACCTCATCTTGCTCTGAGGCTGTAATAAATACTTGAGCTTCCTGTAGTGACACAAAAATCAAGAGATTGAAAAATACTGAACACATTGCTGCACCAATTTGACTCTTTTGTGATATCTGTGTAGACAATAAATAATTGGTCCCATTTTATATTAGGTAGCCTATGTACTTACATTTAAAATACTTTGACACAATGCACTTAATGATGTACATACTAGTGCTGTCAAAAGATTAATCATGATTAATCACATCCAAAACAAAAAATTTTGTTTCCATAATACGTGTGTGTACTGAATTAAATATACACACTACACGCATTATGTAAACAAAACTTTTATTTTGGATGCGATTAATCGCAATTAATTGTTTGACAGCACTAGTACATACATGTTTTTACATTGTACTTATATTTATTTTTAATTAACTTCTGTAATTACATTTATAATTACACTGTTGACCCATCCCTTACACCTTAACCCACCCTTAACCTACCCATACCACCAAACCTGCTCCTAACCTTACCCGTATCCCACCTCAATAGCAGCAAAAGTGTTTCGCAATACAATATGAACACAGTAGGTACATTGTACTGATTTTTTGAAGCAAGTACACAGATAACCTAAATAAAGTGGACTAAAAAAAAATTTTTATGGACAACATATTTACAAGATGCAGGGCTCATCAACTTTTATACTGAAAAAAAAGTTAGAATAAACAAGTTCAGAAAGTGATCAGTATAGTCTCATATTTAGTAATGTTTTTTTGTTTCTATACCTTCTGAATTGTGTTGTATTGACTGAGTAATTTCAATATTTTTTGTGCTGTTAATATTTACAAAGTGCCCTGCTGTAACTTTTTAGTTTTTTAAAAAAATAATTGAGCAGGAAAAACACCTTTATGTATAAATTGTTTAATTTTTATGCAGTAAAATTAAACATCTATATTATTCCATTTAGAACAACTGTAAATATAACCATTATTTAAGAAAATAATTAAATAATAATTTAAAAAAAATAGAAAAATAAAAAAAAAAGGATTTGTGATAGCAAATATGAGAACAGACTAAGGGTCTGAATTATTTGCTGTTGCACATGAGAGGCAGGATGTAGGAATGTATAAGAATGTCTGCATACTACATTTTCCCTTATAAGGCATTTTCCTGTCATCTAGAGCTCTGGGGTCAATCAGCTGAAGATCCACTGAGGATTTATATTACGGGATACCACATTTAATCACTGCTCAACAAAACACCTCAGATCCCAGCGAATCTAGTGTAAGATAGAGCGATCTGGTTTGTGGGAGAGAAGGGAGTAGAAAAGCAATGAAACTGAGACATTGTGCCAGAGGGCCTCGTGAGTGCCGGATTGGGCTGCAACCCAAAAAAACCCACAGCTTTTCAACGGATTACCATACTGCTACATTCAGCGCTCTTTCTACATTTCTCCGAAACACACAAGAACTTAAACATGTCAGGACTAATTTGTTTACTCATTGCTTTTTCTGTGACTGGAAAGACTTTATCTACAGAACATAAGGTTAAAATTGAGCTAATTTTCTCCTCCCTTCCTTTATCTCCTCTATCCCGTTTTCTGCTTGGGAGGAGTTAAATGACTTAATTCTCTGTTATTACTTGCTTTAGATGAGCCCCTTGACATGTAGTTAGCCCGGGGCTTCGGCAGCGGTGATGACAGTATTAACAGTACTGAGGACAGATGCTCTCCCATACACACCTCATACACGCCTGCAGCTCACTGTCAAACTATACTCACATCTCATCTCGCATCACACTGAAAAACACACACATTACCATTCAAAAGCCTGGGGTCAGTAAGATCTTACTTTTTGTACATTTTTTCATTAAGGATGCATTCAATTGATCAAAAGTGACAGTAAAGACATTTAGAATATAACAAACGTTTTCGATTTCAAATAAAAGCCGTTCTTTTGAATCCTGAAAAAAATGTATTACTGTTTCCACCAAAATTTTAAGCAGCACAAATGTTTTCAATATTGATAATAATAAGAAATGTCTCTTGGGCACCAAATCAGCATAGTAGAATGATTCTAAAGGATCATGTGACACTGAAAACTAGAGTAATGCCTGCTGAAAATGTAGCTTTACTATCACAGGAATGAACTGCATTTGAAAACAGTTCAATTTTAAATGTAATAATATTTCACAATGTAACTGTTTTTCTTTTTAAACAATATCTTTCTGGGGATTTCACGATTCACTCAACTCTTGATGCGATATGATTCTTCATACTGATTCCACAATACAATTTTCTCACAATTTTTTTTTTTGAATGAAAAGGTGTCTTTTTGTCCTTTGCTTGAACAAAATGTTGCTCATTTCTTAGTAAAATTGATAAAAATAACATGAAATATGTCAAATAACAAAACTACATTGAAACGGTAAACCAAACCCCAAATCAAATAAGTAAATAACACAAATAAAAGAAATCTCTTCCTATAAACAAACTAAGGCTTTGCCTGTGCTCTTTCTATTTAAAATTAGTCAACCACTGCACTCCAAAAAATGCTATTTACATGCAGCATGAGCAGTTTTTAATCTAAATTACGTTGTATAATTTCAAAATCTGAAGCAAAAACAAAATAGTCTGCATGAAACAAAAACATCACACGGGCTGAATCAGACGCAAATTCACTCTCTGCCAACAGGTGGCGCTTATGGAACAGCGGCAATACGGTGTTTCCTTTGTTACCGCTGTAAACAAAGCAGCGCTGGCTTGCGAACACTACTTTAATATGCATTTTACAGAGGCAAGATAAAAAGAAAATACTTACTAAACTTTTCCAAAGATGGTCAGTTCTTAGAGATACAACTACGGTAATCAACATTTGAAGTGGATCAAAAAAGTTCATCAAAGTTGTCCTAAGACAAGAACGAGTATTGTTTTTTTGATGGAAGGTTTTGATCCACTTCAAATGTTGACTACTCTATATAAACTCCAACCACAAAATGGATAGCGATTCATTTACCATCTCAACCAGTTTGAATGGTCACAAAATTGTAGCGATTTTGAACAGGCTCGTGAAGCATCGTTACAGCCCTATTTCTTTCAAAAAAAAAAAAATAATTTAACACAACCTCTAACTTTTGAACAGATTATAGATAAGACATTCACAGTTTATTTTATCGAAGCAAAATAAAAATCTGCTGAAGTTGTAGCCTTGGGTTGGGAATCACTAGTCTTAAAAGGATTTCTCTCGATTTGTCATTCATAATCAAATTATCATGATTTTAGTCTTGATTTGTGTTATTCATAAACCACTATGAATTGTTTGTGATTAATGGTCATCAGTGATGACTAATGCATATTAAAACATGCCTTGTTAGCTTACTTACAATTTTTTGTTTTTTTGAAAGCACCAAAAAGCTGATTAGTCAATCATGACATGGCAGGCCTTACTAGCACAGACTCGTCATGAAGAGACAACAAAACGTATGAGTGAGAAAGCAGTGGAGAAAGCAGGGAGGAGTAACTGGAGGGATTTAGGCTGCATTGTGGCTCATCTTGTTATTGATACTCTGAAGGCACATCTAAGAAGCCAGCATGTACAAGTATGTGATAAATGAGTTTGCATTTTACATTTGGATCAGTTCTCCATGACTGAATGTCTTTGGAGACTAGGCCTGGACTAGAGACCAAGAAAACACAAAATGGGTGTTGCTGCTTTTAATGATTACCTAAAGAGATAATTCACCCAAAAATGAATATCCTGTCATCATTTACTCACCCTCGGAGTCATTCCAAACCTGATGACATTAGTGGAGCATAAAAACAGTATTTCGAAGAATGTCTCAGTGTTTTGACCACACATTGAGAAAAGTACATGTTTGAACGACATGAGGATGAGCAAGCGCTGACAGTCCCTTTTAGTAATCATTAAAAATATCTGCCAGCATAATTAAAAGATACAAGAAGACACTGCACATTCGTCACAGACTATGGCTTTGTCACACGCTGTGTCTAGCTGGAGATTTCGCAGATCCCTCAATCCAAATTTAGAAAGAGTTATCATTAATTTAGAGGAATGTTGAAAGAGAATGCTGTAAATGCCTCTGACAGCTTGTCTCCGGCTGTCTATTTTATGGCTATAACGGGGTCCGGTCCCATACAGTATGTGCTCTAGTTGGTTCAGCCTCTCCCACGCTATAAAACTTAATTCCTGACCTTATATAACCTAACAAAGTTCATCTGCTTGAACAACCATCAATCAGCACAAAAATAACCCAACAAGATTTAAATCTGAACGGATATATGATAAAAGACACTTTATAACCCACTGATGCTGACACTTATCACACAAACACACATTGTGGATGAAGGACACAATACAAGGTCATAAAGGTTGTCGATCTCAAAAGAGAAAGAAAAACATGGGAATTGAATAAACAGCATTTTTGGCATTCCTGTGGAGCTGACTGGGCAATGTCTTTATAAGGTATTAAAAATGTCCCAGACATTAACTATGTTTGACAGTCTCATACAACTATCTGGAAAATATGGCAACGTTAAAGCAACATCTCCTGGCTGGTGGAGTAAATAAATCCACAGACAGCTTCAAGAGACATGCACATGTATCACAAGATATATGAAACTTCCTAAATGCCAACGTTTTTTATAACAAACTTTAACCTTGTCTGTTTCTTGGGAATTTCTCTCTGTCTTTGATTTCTGCTCTTCTCAGTCAGTCTGTGTGGTGCCTGTCAGTGGCACTGCTCGGCTGCTCAGGAGAACAATAGGCCATGACACAAGAGGAAGAGTTTACTACAATAAGAGCTGGCACCAAGCTGCTAGCCATCACTTCACACATACTAGCAAAGGAAGGAAACCATTTACAAGAGGGAAATCTCAGAATATAACAGAGGATTGCATTCGTACACATTTCAGCAGGGCTCATGGTTTCAGAACTGTGCGTGAGAGCCTTTTTTACATACTCCACCCACACATTCAAATAGACACAAAACATTTTTCCCTTAACATTTTAATGACTCCTCACCAGTAAATCCTGTTTAAAAACACTGCGCTCAACTCAACCTGATCGATCATTTGGATTTTGTATGTACATAACAAGGGTCCATGCTGAGTCAAATGTGAATTTAAAGGGATAGTTCACTCATAAATGAAAATTCTGTCACTAATTACTCACCAGTTTATTCAAGTGTGCTATTAGTATACTTAAAAACTAAAAAAAGCACTTTTTATGTACTTCTCAGAAATATACTTAAAATGACATTAAAGTGACTCTGAAAATCCATGTTTTCATTGTTATATGGTAGGGGGTACTATTACACATCTTCTGTACAGAATTTCCAAAACACAAGCCAAGAAGAAACCGAAACAACAGATTCTTCCACACGTTTTTAACACAATCACCAGTCATTAAACAGCATCAAAACTGTAACGTTAAGGAATAAAATGTGTCCCATGAAGAGGTAATAATGACTCTCAAGTTTTGGGGTGTTGATCGACTCCATCTACGTTTTGAGTATCACTCTAAATCCAATTCATAGTCTTTTTTCAGCTTTTTGTTCAAAATGTTGTTTATTTATTTCTGTTATATAATTATTTATGAAACATACCCACATTCAAGTGTTTATAAAAAAGAGTGCATGAAGCTAGAATAAAATGTTTTTGTTTACAAGCAGATGCCCTGTTCTTTCTTTTGATGTTTTGTATGTTCAGATATTCATATAACAAAATATATACAAATTAATACCTAAACAGAGACATAGCAGTATACTTAAAGGATGATGTAAAGTTCACTTAAAGAAAACTTACAAGTATACTTGCAGTATAAAACTACTAAACTAGTGGTTTACTGAGACTATACTTCAAAGTGCACTAAAAGTATTTAATTAGTAAACTATCAGTATACCTATAAGTTCACTTTTAGTATAGTTGCAGTACAAACTATAACATAGTTATAAACTAGTTGTGTACTCAAAGTTTACTACTGTTATACTTAAAGTATACACTTGTATATACTAGAAAGTGGGCCAATTTAGTCCCAAGGAGTATTGAAATAGTACACTTACAAGTATACTACTAGTACACTGACTTTTGTATACTTACTACATAAAGTATACTTAATAATATACTTTACTTTACTTATACTTAATTGAATAAATCTGAAGTATACTTCTTTTTGATAAGGGCCTGCATACACAGCAACGCAACTGAAACGCTCAAGGCCCAGAAAGGCAGCAAGGACATCGCTACAATAGTCCATGTGACATCAGTGGTTCAACTGTAACATTACGAAGCTGCGAGAATACTTTCTGTGCACAAAGAAAACAAAATGTATGACTTTATTCAACAATTTCTTCTGTTCACGCTCATGACACTACCACAACAGATGCATGTGGTGCTGCTGACGCAGGAGTCGGCGTCCTGACGTAGAACGTCTATCTCTCTTAGTTCATCATCTGTATATTCTGGTTCAAATAAGTAAAGCTGGGCAAAAAATTGCAAGTCATCCTGTCTGTCAAAATCTTCAGACATGTTTACAAATACTGTTTTATGTACAGCATGCATCTTCCTCTGCTTGTAAACAAGGAATAGCACATCTGGGTTATATGTCATAACGCTGGCTAATCTTAATTTGTGATCTGAAGATGAACAAAGGTCTTACATGTTTGGAACAACATAAGGGCGAGTAATTAATGACAGAACTTTCATTTTTGGGTGAACTATGCCTTTAAACCTAAACAATAAAAAGAATCGAATGTATATATGTACATTTTGTTGGGAATGTGGGTTGTGCCTATAAAATGGTTTAAAAAAGTTTGCATGTTCTGTGAAGAAGCAATTGTAAGGTAAGAAAGAAAATCATATAAACCATAAAACCAGAAAACATAAACTATACAGCTTTAAGTAATGTTTCTACACAGCGATGTCAAGAGAGAGAGCCCAGACGCCTTACAGAATGGATGCAGAACGTTCTGGAGCCATACAAACACAGGAAGCACATGTATACGAGAATGGGGCAAATGTATGCATGAATGAGAGAAATTATTTTACTCACTCCATATCTAAAAGCTTCCAAAAGTAACTGCTGCAGCGGTGTATATATACATGATTAATAAAGGTTTAAACTAGCACACCATTAAAACACCTTGTACACTGCAATTATGAAAGTTTAAAGAGTTTGATTTATGAAAGATGTCAGAAGAATCATTCCAACAAGTAAAGTAACCTGCTGATTATAGTGCTGTGATCATATAAACTTTGTTCAGGAACTCTACTATGTGAAAGCAGATGAGACATGGATGACTAGTCTTTTTTTTGTTTGTTTGTTTACCTTGAAGAAGGTCTTGATGGCAGGCACATGGCTGTCACATTCAGTTCTGCGGATCTCATCCACATTATTACCAACCTGTTTGATGTAGACAGAAGAGATCGTGTCAGAAGTGAAGAAATAGTGACGGTACAATTACATTTGAGAGGACTATTATTCTGCCGTATGAAACTGAGGAAGAACTGATGATGGGATGGTTTGATGTTCGGCTAACCAATCAGCATAAAGGGGGATTTCATTCTCGCCCACATGTAGAAATCGAATATTGAAGCTGTTTATTCATTTTTCCACCCGAGCAAAAAACGAAAAATCAAACTGAATTCTTGTTTTTTTTGTTTTCTTCTTTCAATATTAAATCAAAAAAGGACTGAATGAATGATATACCTATTATTTACTGTCACTTTTAGACCTTCTACATCATCAGAGGTGTGTACTCTGTGTGTGTGTGTGTTTGAGTACCACTCTCGTTCACAAGAAAGTCTCTTGCAGTTAACAGGTCACAGGGACCACTCCCCCCTCCGCTGTACAATGCCTGACTGGCTACAGATGGCACCTCTGACCCCAAGCACAACATTCCCACTTATCGTCTTAGCAACCAGATCCACGATGGATATTAGGAGGGTTCCCAGAATGCTTCTTTGCGTCTGTATTTGAGCTCCTTCAGCTACAAGTCTGAAGGTCAAAGCCCTTTTGTGAAGTGAAGCCATTGACACGTCTCATCAACAGGAGCCTCACATCCATCGCTAAAACACGGACTGTTTAATGATGTGGCAGCTCCAACCAATGAGGAAGCACTTCAGAATCACACCCCATGGCAACATCCAATAGGAGCTAGGTATAAACTGCTGATATCCAATCAGAACAAAGCAAAATGACCTCATCCAGAACTATTTGTTATAAGAGCCACAAACGTTTGAAGCACCCCAAAAGAAGAGGAAAGACAGACGTTCCATCTTAAGTTTAGGATACTGTCTATTTGCAGTTCATGGAAAGACCTGAGAGAACTCAGGCGCTGCATTTTAGTGTAGCTGTTAGCGTACATTTGTATGGCTGATATAAACATAGAGATTCTGCATGCAAACTTACCCAGCAAACCATGACAATCTGTGGTTGTCCTGTTTCTGTCAGTCCCACCCTGCAGAGGCCGTACATGGGCTTGCTGCTGTGAAATTTCCCCACCAATTCTGTCAAACCTCCAGCTGGCAGATGAGAGAGAGAAATAAAGGGGGAAGGGAAGGGCAAAATTAAAGACATCCAAATCTCGAAATGAGGGCCACATGAAACACTCGCATTCTTTTACCAGATTATAATGATAATCTCCAGAGTACAGGACAAGTCTGATGTAATAAGCAGAGCCGGTCTTTTCTCTTGCACTCAAGTGAGATTTTTCTGCTTCGTCTGATATTAAGAGGAACAGTGTTGGCAGTCTCAGCCTTAATTGGTAATCCTCTCTGGTTTAGAAGTTGAATGCTGCATGATTGCCCCCAGACTGAGCTTTTAAACCACCTCAAATAGAGCGCAACTGTGACTGCCCACATTTTAAGTGACATTGGTTCTGGAAGTATTTTTTCCATTCATTTTCTCCATAGGCATTTCAAAAACTCAGAGCTGTGGTGCAGTGGGCCGTGCACATGCTCAGGATATTACATAGGAACTGCTGGCCCGTGAGGACAAGTCTGGGTACAAGTCCCAATCCCAATCAGTGTCATGTCCCAATCCCACTCCCCTCTTATCCCTACTTCCCTGTCTATACTCCCGCCCTATAAAATTAAGGAAAATATTACATTTGAAAAAAATGTCCAAATAAGACTTATGTCTTTTTATGAACAAACTACTGATCTCAGACAAAAAACTGGCTCTCCACACTTTCTGACCAATGACTTTTGTTGTTCATAATCACAGGATTTTTTAGAAAAAAATGTATTATAGGGCCATATGAAATCTGTTTTAGTTTTTCCCAAATTGGTCCAACGTGCCACAAGTGTCCATGAGCTCAAAAAACAAAATTTGAGCATCTGTTAGACAAGGTTAACAGAGGCCGAGAGAAACAAAACTCGGTGGGCCAGTTTGACTCACGGCCCCAAAGGCTAGAGAGAAATTTGAAAGAAATGGGCCACTGAGAGGGATTATATCATTTTTTTCAAAGGCGTAAACGATTGTATGTTGCATGGTGTTTCGTACATTTGCGTGATATTTGTATCATATGATAGAACTCCTCATTTCTGACAACTCGTTTAGAAAAGGGGCCTGTCCAAAATTTACCCAAAAACCTATAAAGCCTAAAGTGAAACTCAAAACTCCACAAAACCTGGTAAGCACATTAGACAGGTAATTCCAAACAAGCACGCAAAGTTTTAAGAAGATTGGACCGTAACAGTATGTTAAAAAACATATTATTTCTATTTTAAATTACCTGGATTTTCCAAAAATACTTTTGTAAATAATTGATTTAGGTGGTTACATGCTTGCTAAATAATGTCTTTTTTTCATATGTGCTTAAATGCCTTAAAGCGCTTGAACCCCGATAATTACTGCTTGCAGCTATTTTTCTGGATTCCATTTTTTTTTGCCATTTTAATTTTTCTACATTCTGTTATTAATCAATAGGCATGTCTAATTAATTGAAGTCATGAAAATTACACAGCTTAACAGCAATTTATTTTAACAAAATTATATTTTGGGGGGCCCTATGAAATTACATTTTTTTCCTCAAATTCAGTTTTATTGTTACCTTACTCTAATTCAGTAATTTTCTGGTTCCATTTTAATAGTTTCATAATTTTTTTATAATCAAAAGCATCTCTTAATTAATATTAATAATTAATTAATAAACCGTTTTAAAATCGATTTATTATTATTTCATTTACTTATTTATTTTTCAGAAATACTGTAATGTCTATTTACATTTTTCTGGTAAGTAAATTCTGGTAAATATTCCTTAAAAATAATGTTTTAATAATAGTTATTATTAGTAGTAGTAGTACTATCATAATATTAAGTCACATATTTCTGTCATAGTTACTTTAAGTTAAACCGAACTTTTATTTTGAAGGGCTGCTGTGAAGACCTTTAAGTTTCTGTTTGTAAATAATATTAAGGTTGTTTTTCTCAAATGAAACTGTAAAATGCTCATGAAGTGACTCTCAGAGCAGTTCTAGAGATTGTTTATGTGTTCATGTACTCATATATTGAGGCGGCAGAGAATGAAAACAGTATGTTTGTAGTAAAAAAAACTGTGCATCTGCAACATTCATTCACACAGAGACACGCAGAACACGCAGGATTCATATTTAAATAGTATTTTTGCGGCTTGATATTCACAGACACTAGTCCATATCGCATTTTGATTAAAATGTACTGACCTACTTTTGATTATTTATCCAAAATTGACAAATTCTGTGACAGTTCTGCATTTAAAAAAATAAATTCCCTTTTCATGAATGGATTCCGCAATTCCGTCCCCATTTTCCGCATCTCGGAAATCATATGGCCCTAGTATTATGACAATTGCACTTACTAAAGCAAATTCTCAAAACTATTCAGTGGGAATTTCCTTTAACCTTTATGATTTATAAAACTGACTTTTTATTTGATTAATTTCCTTCATTTTTCTAAAATAATTGATGATAAAACTATAATAATTGATGATAAAACTATAGATATACTAAAACAATAAGCCAGTGAAGCTATATAATTATTATATAATATTCAATAAAATATTTCTAAAAATATATTTGACTTATCTAATTCACAAAGCTTTTTGGGTGTTTTTAACAGTTTTTTTTTAATTCAGTTGAAATCACACTGACTTACTGAGAAAATGAATGGAATTCCAACCCCCTGCTGCTGTCCTTAATTGAGCACTGGTAAAAATTTAGACACATAAAAGACAGAGAAGGAATGGTTAGGGGTCTTACCTCCTGAATCTGTGAGTTTGAGATTGTTGGTCACACCCTCATATGTAAATAAAGCCCTGAAAAAGACAGAGAGAGAAATACATCAGTATGCTACACTGGAGGAAAACACAGCAGTCCACATTGCAGAAACTAGTGACAGAGTTAAGTTACAAGATAAAACCAGACTGTATCCTGAACCGGACCATACCATGTGCTGATACCATGTGAAAAGTCAATATATCAATAGTGATCCCTGACCTTTCACAGTATGAAACAAATCACGGGCCTCCTTGCATTCCACAGCCAAACATAATCAACACCACATCCTCCCTTACGTCATCTTCAAATGCAGTAAGTGGGCTTGGGTGTGAGGACCATGTGTGCAGTGTCCATGTGTTTATCCTACATGCTCACACCATCCCGGAATGCTCCACATATTGGACATGTATTATGCATACCAAGCACTGACCCCAGTAAACCTACCAGGCCCTCTGGAGTAATGCATATACCAAATGTTCTCACAGAAGAGCTGACATGAGTCATCTCTATCCCTCTTCCTTTATTATTGCACTTTCCCAGTTAAGTTTTAGATTTTTTAGCAAAAGTCCCTCAGGATCTGCTTCAATCAGAGTCGATGCCCGCTGTCGTTGCCTATGATAATTCACGTTGGTAGCGAAGCTCTAATTTTGACAGGCTCAGGTCAGGACTTCTTACCCAGTGTTCCTGGGGCTACTAGTGGATGGATTCATAGTGTATGAAAACGCAAAACAGCATTTGAACCCAGGTCACAGCTGTCTGTGGTTATACATCATGCACTGGGACTATTACTTGGAACTGAGGCTGAGAGAAAATAATGGATTTTGTAACAGGGCCACCCAACCACACCAAAGCAAACAGTGAAAAGCAGGTGGGGCACTCGGTTGGTGATATTACAAAGACTTGATGTTCAGCGCAATTTAAGTGCAACACTGCATTTGTTGGTTTGGTTCATGCCCTGTTACCCTGCTTAGGGAATGGCGATGACAGTTTGTAAAGCTTTTTGGAAGGGTTCCCTTCTGTGGCAGTCATTTTGATGCAACCATCAAAGTGGGCTGTCATGAAGCTTGTTGTTTTAAACGGCAGCTGATGAAATTGTCACTCAAAAGACACATCCATAGGGTTTTCAAAGCCCTTTCCAAACACATGAAATACATTTAGACATATTCTTTGAGAAAAAAATAACATTTGTCGGACTGGATTCATGAACATCTTTTGGAAAAAAACAGTATAGAGTATCTTAAGACAAGTTCAATTTAAATGCTCTTCAATGCAATTCTGGAAAATTTCTTCAGAGGTTTTCTTAAGAACATCTTTCCATTCAGAGGATGAAAGGCTTTGGTGTTCTAGAATCACTGAAAAACTGAATGAAAAAAAATGTGTTGGGTATTCTGAATAGTTACTTTTTAAAGAGCCTGTCTGGAATAGTTTGTCGCATTCATTTCGCATTTGTGACCCTGGATCACAAAACCAGTCATAAAGGTCAATTTTTCAAACTTGAGATTTATACATCATCTGAAAGCTGAATAAATAAGCTTGTTAGGATAGGACAATATTTGGTCGAGATACAACTATTTTAAAACCTGGAATCTGAGGGTGCAAACAAATCAAAATATTGAGAAAATTGCCTTTAAAGTTGTCCAAAAAAGTTCTTATCAATGTATATTACTAATCAAAAATTAAGTTTTCATATATTTACAGTAGGAATTTTACAAAATATCTTCATGGAACATGATCTTTACTTAATTTCCTAATGATTTTTGCCATAAAATCAATAATTTTGACCCATACAATGTATTTTTGGCTATTGCTACAAATAAACCCCAGCGACTTAAGACTGGTTTTCTGGTCCAGGGTCACATTTAGAAAGCGTGACTCTATTTAATAAATGCCAAATTCTGAAAAAAGTCGCACATAATAATGAACGGTTTTTGTTTACATTATCCGTCATTGGTTTCACCTCAGAGAACTTGTGCAATTTACAGTGTTTTTTATGAAAAAATCTATGCAAGAAATCAAATTCTTCTTCAGCTTTTTAGAAAAAAAGATACAAAATTTTAAATAAGCAATTTCTTAAAATACAAAGTAGTCAGGGTCAGGAACTAAGAAATTTAAATTTCCTTGATCTTCTGACATATAAGAGGTCATTGTACTATAAAAACATCCTGTAAGTTTCAGAACTCAGAACCTTCACATTAGTCTAAAAACAACTTATATTAAACCCAATCTTCCAAAATGATATTTTATGATGTAATAGTGTGGCTAGACACTGCCTCTGCAGAAGAAGATCAACACCTGCTTCTACATCACCTTCCTGTTTAGCCCCACCCACTGATTCATGCATGTAGTGTAAATAATGAGAGGCGGACGCAGGTCTAGACAGAAACCAAATGATAAAGATGGCTCCAAAGACAACAAGACTCTGTGCAGTGCCAAGTTGTGGAAAAACACAGTGTTTGCTTTGCCCTCCTTATGAGCCAACATTAGGAAAGAGTGGATGAACTTTATTTTTAATGAAGTTCCAGACCGCATCAGTAAGAACTTAGTTCTTTGTTTACTTCATTGTACCATGGATTTGTTTACAAACAAGGTACAATTTGAAGCAGGATTGAAACTAAAAGACAGTGCTGTGTGACTGTATTGGATCCAACAGTAATGTCGCACCACACAAGTGTGACTGTTTTTATTACATAGTCACTATTGCAAAAAAAAACAAAAAAACAAACAGAACCATCACAGAAAATTCTAATGGTTTCCACTACAAATACCATTACAAACAATACAAACCATCAACTTTTAACCATTAAAACATGGTTTTCCGAAGTGTGTTTTGGGACATATTCCATTAGGATTTGTTGGTTTTAACAAGCCACCAATGGAAGGTTTCCATTAAAACCAATACAAGTCCCATTATAACCAGTAACACCATTACAAATTTTAATTTAATGATGTCTATTGTTTTTTTCAGCAGAGATGTACTTAGTATTTGAATTACAGCAGTGTTTATTGAAGAATGTAGGCTGTCAAACACACACAACTGTTGACTAATCATAACAGTGGGCGTTTACTTCCTCTACAATCCTCCATGCCTATGCAAACAGAACGTTCTAATGAGGGGGATTAAAAACAGGACAGAAAATAGCCTATTACTTCTAAATCGTGATGTTTTTTGATGTAAATGTCTTGATAATATTATAAGCGGAACTTAGAGTACAGTACAAAATAATAAAAAAGGCAGGTCATTTGAGTTTTTCCGTTAAGCAAGAAATTAAACAAAAAATAGCAGTTAAGAAGGATTTTATTCTTATGAATGTTTCATGAATCTGGCCCCTGGGCTATATGGTTCTATTATGATGAGTTTTTCACCTCACTGAAGAGGAAAAAAATTAAAAGTCTTAGATAAGCCATTTTCTGTCAAAGTGAGATTCTAGTCCCAAGAATATACGGTTTCAATATTACGAAACTAAAACGCCCCCTTTACTGTTATGTTCGTGTTTCTTTGGACGTCAGGTACAATTAATGGGCTTGAGTCTGTAAATCTATCAGTTGGCTTACTGCTGAACTTGCTGTGGCAGGTACACCGCATATGAGCGCCATTATTAACAGGTTAATCTCTGGGAAAATGCTTGGTCTATTTTAACAGTTAATCAATGTAGAATGTCACGCAAATCTTATAATACTATACAATAACAGCCTGGTTAATGGATCAAACTTGTCCAGTAAGATCTGGGCACCTTTAATCATTTCTCATGCATCTCTCACTTCCATAAAACATTTATTATATCAGGGCCTAAAGAAGTTTTCCCCTGGGTGCTTCATATAGTGGATTATATTCACTTGTGGAGGGGTATAAATAATAATAAAGTTTTATAATATATGTAGTCTAATACGTGCTATAAACATATGTGACCCTGGACCACAAAACTAGTCATAAAGGTCCATTTTTTGAAATTGGGATTTATACATCATCTGAAAGCTGAATAAATAAGCTAGGATAAGTTAGGATTGTTAGGATAAGACAATATTTGGCCGAGATACAACTATTTGAAAATCTGGAATCTGAGGGTGCAAAAAATTGTGAAAATTGCCTTTAAAATTGTCCAAATGAAGTTCTTAGCAATGCATATTACTAAAATTACTAAAATTAAGTTTTGATATATTTACAGTAGGAAATTTACAAAATATCTTCATGGAATACAATCTTACTTAATATCCTAATGATTTTTAGCATAAAAGGGAAATAATTTTGACCGTTACAATGTATTTTTGGCTATTGCTGCAAATATACCTGTGCTACTTAAGACTGGTTTTGTGGTCCAGGGTCACATATATTTTAAACATTATATATACTTATTATATATGCTTATATATACAACATTTTAATGCATTAACACTGATTTCAATACCAACTCCATGTGCAATAATATGCTGTTGAACATTTGAAGAAGTTAAGTATTAATGTAAATATCTGTATTAGTAATTTCTCAATTAAGCAAATATTAAACATTACTAGACTTCAAAGTAGAGTTTGAAAAAAAAAAGATATTAAAAGATGTTTGTGTATCATAAAAGGGACTTTGGTTAAAAAAAAAAACACTTCACCAAGAAACTTCAACAAATGTTGTGCAAAAATGTGCTTTAATGAGCTGACAACAATAGTGCTCAGCAACAATCCTGTGCCGAAATTCAAGTTAAATGAATTTGATTGCTACGTGTAGTTCATGTAGTTTAACACCTCTTACAGAGAATTCCCTCACTCCGTCCCCTGGAATTTACACTGAATAAGGATAATCTACACCAGCCTGTCATCATCATGTCCCCATTGTCTCCAAAGCTTCTGATCTCTGGAAGCCACCCAGATTGTGACCTCTGGGCTTTTGACTCAGAGCTCAGACATAAGCAACAATAACAGCCTGTTTCCCCTCATCAGAGTCTGTGTTCAACCAAACCAACCTACCAATCAGTCTGCAATTAGCGAGTTGTGACACCATTGTTCCTGATCCTTCCACCAGCACGGGAATAAAAAGAACGAGGGAGTGAGAGTAATGGAGCATCAGAGACGTGCTTATACCAGCTGTCTGTTAGGGTAACATGACACAAGTAAATCATAAAGGGGAGCTTGTTAACACAGATGTTAATAAAAGCTTTCTATCCTAAATCGTCTGCTACATTTTCCAGAAGGATTTTAGGCTATAAAGCCTGTTGTGCAATGAATCCAGCTAGAATCGATTGCAATTAAGCAAGAAAAATGAGTAAACTCAAAATGACAGGTGGGACTTAGATCAAACAACACTACAAAATTCTGCTTCATTGCATTATGATAAACAAATACGCATTTCATATAGCAGCACACGTTCAGCGCACGCACAAGCCCTGTGTGTGTCTGGTCACTTTCAAAGCATGTTGTTCTGTAGCTAATTGGTTCATTGAAGGGTCAAATCACATCATGCTGCAATCAATGCGTTTTAAACATGCAGCTCAAATGAAATGTCATGGTGTATACGCGTATTTATCTACACAGTAAAGACCACACACATTCCCATTGTCATAGTAAATGAGCACAAACAGCACTTTACTCATTGTCTTTCAGGCATGCATTGCATCTCCATGGCATCTATGACGTACCCTGGTAAGCTAGAGTTCACATGCAGCTACAGTTGTTTTGCATAGACTGAAAGGATGACTTTTGTTCTCTGCATTTACTCTTAGTCTTTCACTTTTCACATGAATTGGTCTTAAAAAACCCACATACTTGCATGAAACAGTAATCATTCATTGACAAAGGGGAGAATTCTCTAAACAGCAACTTCGTACGTAGTTTTCCAGTGCAAAAGTCTATGAAAAGGAAGCTGCAATCATCTTTTCTTCTCGATTGAGATGTATATCTAAGTGAAACAGCTTCTCGAATGAGAAAAAATGTAGGATGAGACTTGATTTTGCTATCTGAGATGTTATTTTAGATGAGTCATTTAAAGGGATAGGTCACCCAAAAATAAAAATTAGCCCATGATTTAGTCACACTCACGCCATTCTACGTGTATATGACTTTCTGCTTTCAGACAAAAGTAATTAGAGTTATATTGTTTAAAAATTCCTGCCTCTTTCAAGCTTTATAATGGCAGTGAATGGCTGTTGATTTTTCAAAACCCAAACAAGTACATACATCCATCATAAAAAGTGCACCACATGACTCCGGGAGAACTGAATCTATGCATTTGTGTAAGAAATATATCCATATTTAAAACTTTACAACCTGTAATCTCTCAAAATCTCTTTATCGACCCTCCGGAGCCATGTGGAGTACTTTTTACAGTGGATGAATGCACTTTATTTTGCTTTAAACTCTCCATTCACTGCCATTATCCATTTTTAATATAACTCATATTGTATTTGTCTGAAAGCAGAAAGTCATATACACCTATGATGACTTGAGGGTGAGTAAATCATGGGGTAATTTTCATTTTTGGGAACTATCCCTTTAAGTGAAAGTTTGCAAGGGGAAATGAACTGCAAAAAAACACATTCAAAAATTCTACAAAAAAAAAAAATGTTGGTGACTTTAAGCAGGTCATGGGTTCGATTCCCAGGAAATGTAAGTCACGCTGGTTAGAGTGTCTGCCAAATGCATTAAATTTTCTTGATTCATTTCACACCTGGTAACAGATGTGCATTTGAATGCACATCAAATGAGGATGTTACACAACACAGTGTGATTTTATATCATGTGAATCCCCAAACACAAATCCCCAAAAATCCTGTAGGACTAGACTGAGTTGGTCTAGACTTTATTTAAAAGCGCTTGTCAGTAAAACACTAAAAACAAAGCTGAGAAACCCATGGGGAACAACATGCAATTGAGAGCAAGAACTGACTGCAAGAATAATGTGTAAATAATAGTGTGGCCTGACTGTGTATTAAAAAAAAAACTAACTCAACTAATGCTTAAAAAACACTTCACAATGTCTCTTAATACATTTCTTGAAATCAAATCTAACGCTGCGCTAGACATTTCCTGCCGTCTGTAGTTAGTGGAGAGAGGTGTTGTCTGGAAGTCGTCTGGACCGTCCTCACCTCACACATACACACTTCCTGTGTCAAGAGTCTGATGAGAAAAACACAAGCAGCCCTGTTCTGCAGTCCAGCCAGCTATGAGCTCAAGAACAGAGAATGAGGAATGGAGGGAAGAAGAGAGAAATACAGGCCATAAACAAATGAGGGTGGACGAGGTTTGGACAGGCAGCACAAAAAAGAAAGGAAAGAGAGGAAACATGGGAAGGATGTTTTTAGATGGAGTGATTTATGTGGGTGTTTGTGTCGCACTTTAAACAATTAAAAACGTACTTTGCACTTTGTTGGGGAAAATAGTAAAAACTTGATTGTTTACTAAATGTAAATGTGTGTTGGAGTAATATCAAATCAGTTTTGTTCTTCTGAGCTTTTTATTCATCAACAAATCCTGAAAAAAGATATATACACTACCAGACAAAAGTTTTTGAACAGTAAGATTTTTAATGTTTTTAAAGAAGTCTATTTTGCTCACCAAGCCTGCATTTCTTTGATCCAAAGTACAGCAAAAACACTGTAATTCTGAAATATTTTTACTATTTAAAATAACTGTTTTCTATTTGAATATATTTTAAAATGTAATTTATTCCTGTGATTTCAAAGCGATCTTTTAGCATCATTACTCCAGTCACATGATCCTTCAGAAATCATTCTAATATTCAGATTTTCTGCTAAAAAACACATTTATTATTATTATGTGGAAAACAGCTGAGTAGAATTTTTCAGGTTTCTTTGACAAATAGAAAGTTCAGAAGAACAGCATTTATCTGAAATAGAAATCTTTTGTAACATTATAAATGTCTTTATCATCACTTTTGATCAATTTAAAGCATCC
>JAHKKF010533873.1:20219-41882 GCA_019740295.1 Labeo calbasu
AACAGCATTTATCTGAAATAGAAATCTTTTGTAACATTATAAATGTCTTTATCATCACTTTTGATCAATTTAAAGCATCCTCGCTAAATAAAAGTATTCATTTCTATAATTTCTTTCCCCCCAAAAAATAAAAAAATATAATACTGACTCCAAGCTTTTGAATGGTATAAGTGTATAATGTCACAAAAGCTTTTTATAATAAATGCTGATCTTCAGATCTTTCTATTCATCAAAGAATCCTGAAAAAAAATTATTCAACTGTTTTAAATATTGATAATAATAATAAATGTTTCTTGAACAACAAATCAGCATATTAGAACGATTTCAGAAGGATAATGTGACACTGAAGACTGAAGTAAAGCTGCTGGAAATTTAGCTTTGATCACAGAAATAAATTACATTTTAAATAGTAAAAATACTTCAAAATTTTACTGTTTTTGCTATACTTTGGATCAAATAAATGCAGGCTTGGTGAGCAGAAGAGACGTCTTTAAAAAAAAAACATAAAAAACATTTGACTGGTAGTTTATATATATTAAATTGTAGTATTACTTCTTATTATTTCTGTTTTTACTGTATGTTTGATTAAATAAAAACAAACTTGGTGAGTATTTATTTTGTGATAGGAGTTAGAGATATTATCACTCTTTATTGATCACTCATTCTCCCAAATGGCTACAAGCACAGACATGACCACCGGTATTCATATAGTACCTGCAAAGACAGGAATGATTTGAGTGAGTGATTTGTGACACTTCACTTGTACATGAACAACTAAATCATCCCATGTTGGCATGATTCCAGATTTTTTTTCCAGTGTTGATTCCAACGCCACAGAAATGTGACCTGCACGCTACTCATTTCCACTTCGAATTAGGCCAAAAATTGCATTTTTGTATCTTAATATATAAAATGTGAAGCAAAATATTTCCTGTAACATCCCGACTACATCTGTTCTCTGAAACCGATGTTGATAAACTTAAAATAAACTGCCAAGCCAAATCCACTTGGATGTCCACCTTGCCTAAGATGGCCACATTCCATCTGTAGTGCGTAAAGCTGGAAAACAGCTGTGGAGACGAGCATTCAGCAAAATCAGTGGCTCAAGAGAGAAGAAGGGGCCAGGGGAGTTTTACCTACCTGGTTGTGAAACCAGCTGGCACAGAGGAAACGGTTTTCTCCTAAAAAAGGTATGAAAAGTCTCAAGTGTCGTCTGTGGCATATTTTACTGTTCCAGAAAACCCTTTAGACCCCTTAGTCTGAACTAACTAAATGACGAATAGCTGCTTGCCAGTGCAGCTTTAGTGTCTACAAATCTGGCTTTTGGCTGTACTATTTGGCTCACTAATATTCCTGGGCCTGTTTAAAAACAATCATAAATTCAAAGCAGACACATAAAACCAATATGTCACTACGCTGAAATCACTGGTAGAAACAGCAGATGGCATTACATTCTTTGCTCATAATGAACTGATAGGACCAAGCTCTTACACAGTCAAGGTGTCCTAAATACTGAAATCCAAGCAAACAAAACAGGCTTTCTCATAACAGCAATATGGAGTAAAAGGTTTGCCCAAGCTTGCAGTAAGTTGGCCTGAGGCATTCAGTGTGCAATAACAATATGTGCATTTGCTTGTGTGCTGAACCACAGATTACAGTTTAATATATCCAAAGTTGATGAAAATGTCAATAAGGAGTAGGAACGAATATGAACACTGCAAAGGAAAAGCCCTGCTTCTAAGAAAATGGTTGAGCATCCTTAGTGCCATTGACGGATCAGACAGAGAGACCTGGCAGACCTATACCAGTCTGGACGGTGGGCTCTCCAACAGCCTTTGCAGAAAGTACAAAACAACTTAAGCACATTGCCATCTGGCATAGTAACCTTGTCATACTGAATACAGTGTGCCAAGTGCTATTCATTTGGGTGTATGCTGTCCTGGAACACGCACAGGCGAATAGCTCAACACGCTAAAATGAGTTCAACAGCCAAGAGGCCTGAAATGTAGACTTAAACTCAGAGACATGAGTCTAATGAAGATGTATAATAACAATAGTAGCTATTAAATTAACTTCACTGCTTGTATGGAGTAGTCTAAGCTTATAAGTCATCTACGTGAGAGTGTAACTAATGCTGCTTTTCCTTGTATGGGGGATCAGACCCCTGGGTGCCAATTTTGTGCTAATGGCAACTATTTGAAGAGTCGCAGAGGAATGAACGCGTCCGGATTTCCTGAGAGAGACTCTGGCAGAATACAAAAGGATGGAGTGGAAGAGCTGACAATAAATAGCGAAGAGAGGGGAGGGAGGATGGGAAAATGAAAAGGAGTATGGGGGAATGAATTTAGGAGGATCGGGGGATGGGAAAAGAAAACAGACTGAGGAGGTTGGCATGCAAATGTGATATATGGTTGCAAAATGAAATGGCGTGCAAGTATGAGAGTGACTAAGTGAGAAAGAGACGGAGAGAGGGAGAAAGACTTGTATATCAAGGATGTGAAGTCATAGTGCAGAATCAGATGCCAGTTATATGTCACAATGGACGGTAAATGGGCATGAAAGAAACTCTGGGATCAGAACTGGGAGTTTCTGTTCTGCCAAACAGCTCAACAAATATGACAGACTGCAAGAGGGAGAGAAAAAGCTCAAATATTTATTAGCCCTATAATATTAAACATAATGAACAATCCTTTATTTAGAATGAATTTGATATGTTCCTGTTTACTGACAAAAGACAAAAAACGAGGCAGTGGCAAAAATCTGTTTATCGGGTTTACGTAAAAGGATAGTTCACCCAAAAATGAAAATTACCCCATGATTTACTCACCCTCAAGACATCGTAGGTGTATATGACTTTCTTTTTTCAGACGAATACAATCTAAGTTACATTAATAATGTCCTGGCTCTTCCAAGCTTTATAATGGCACTGAATGGGTGTCAAGAATTTTAAGTCCAATAAAGCGCATCCATCCATCATAAAAAGAACTCCGCATGGCTGTGGGGGTTAATAAAGGCCTCTGAAGTCGATGCATTTGTGTAAGAAAAAACCCATATTTAAAACTTCATAAGCTGTATTCTCTAGCTTGTGCTAACTTACGTGTTTTCAAAAGAGTGGCGTTCCAGCGTTTCAACCAAGTTTTTGTTACAGCACAGGAAAACCAGTCCCCTTTTGGCTTATATTGAAATCCTCCAAACATTTTTCTTTATAAATCCTCGTTTTGTACTTCTAATTCGTGACCAGTGTTTTGTTTTGCTCTCTCCTCTGCGCTTCCGCGTTCATCACCACGTTCGCCTACGTCATCCGCTGGAACGCCGCTCTCTCGTGAAAGCACATACTGCAGTCAGCAGAAGCTAGAGGTTACAGTTTATAAGCTTTAAACATGGATATTTTTCTTACACCTTTATTACACCACTTTAACCCCCCAGAGCCGTTTGGAGTACTTTTTATGATGGATGGATGCACTTTATTTTGCTTCAAAATCTCAACACCCATTCACTGGCATTATAAAACTTGAAAGAGCCAGGACATTTTTTAATATAACTTATTGTATTCGTCTGAAAGAAGAAACTTGAGGGTGAGTAAATCATGGGGTAATTTTCATTTTTGGGCTTTAAACAATTAATGACCTTCACCAGAAATAGAAGACTGTTTAAGATGTTTACACTAATATAATGAACATAGGAAACTTGGTCACTGTGTAACAACATCTGTGAGGTGGAAAGTAACAATCTGGCGTCCAAAGATTTTACACACTACTTGTTCCAGTCTGGCTTTTAGCCATGGAAAATCAAATTGTTTTGCAATTCAGCACACAGACAAAACTGTGACCAGCAAACAAATCTTGTCAGCAAAAACTTGATATATTCACACTTGTGAGTCAACAGGTGTGTCCAGGTTTGTGCTTTCTACTAGCATGATAAAGCATGAACAAACACAAAAACAGGAACAATATGTCTAGTGTTTCATCATTGATTAAAGCTTCATTTACTCAAGTAACTATAGTGCGTAACATGAACCCAACTATGTAACCCCAGTCTACAAACGGGAACTGTAGTAGCCTTTCATAGGTAACCTTATATGTTAACTGTGATAAAAATAGCTGAAGACAAGCTGGTAATCCTGACTCACACATCCAGCCTGTTTAAGTGAGACAAGCTATTTTCCTCTTAAATGTTCTATTATTTCTACACAACCTTCATCCGTGCAGGAAGTCCATTAGAGATGATGGATCTTTTCAACAAGGCATCATGGCCAAAAAGGTTACTATGGCTCTTATCAGAATCACAGGAAGACTCCCTATTTTCCATCAACAATGCTGCTATTAGCCTTTAAAGGAAATTTACTGTTGACCTCCAAAGTCTGAAGCTCTGTAACTTTTCCAAGCTGTTGTTATTTATTGTGGGGCAGCTGTGAGCCCAATTTATTAGTCATAATTGGATGGCCATAATTATTCATGTAATGACCGCTAAGGCTAAGCTGGAAAAAACTACTATAATTATATATAATGTTTCATTATTTCAAATGGTTTTCTCAGACAATTACACTGGAACCATTTCTATCCTCCCATTCGGTCTCTCTCGATCATAATAAAAGATGAGGGTTCAAAGCTGCCAGCTCTAGCAAAACACCTTGGACATCATTGCAAACATTTACATTTATGCATTTGGCAGACGCTTTGATTACACAGCATTCACAGTAGACTGCAATGTTTTGAAATCCAAATTAACTCAGAATTTATCACAACTATGTAGCTTTCTTCAACACCCTCCTGATAAGTCTGTGACCTTTGGTTGTGAAGTCACTAACCGGACGGGGTGAGTTTAGCCACTGGCCTCTACGACAAAACACTCCTCTGGGACAACTCTGGCATTTCCTGCGCCGTCTGTCCCACATAGACCCTTGCTCATTTACACAGTCTGGTATCCCTCATACAATCAACAATGAATAAACATTCTTCTACTACAGTCTTTATAAATGAACCACATATTCAAAATTTAAACAACTAAATTACTGCCTAGAAACTTATAAAGCTGTGACACAAAAACAGTAGTATCTGTACAATTATAGAGGGTTTGCTCCTTCACCATGACACTCACTGTGAGAAAAACAGTGAAACGGTTTCCATGTTGATACTGGTAGAACATAGCGTTGCTGGAAGGACCTCTCAGCCAATTCAATTCGAGGACCAGGTGTAACTGTTATATAACAGTAAGATAACACATTTTCAAGGCAGGATTATATGATTCCTAATAGTCCACATCATTCAAAAATCCGGGGTAGTTAAGAGTTTTTTAATGTTTTTTAGTCTCTTATGCTTACCAATCAAAACACAGTGATATTGTGAAATCTTGTGATTGCAAACTCAATTTTCAGCAGCCACTGCTCCAATCTTCATTGTCACATGATCCATGACACTGAATCTTTTGAATGGTAATGTATATATTATATCATTATATATCATCATGACACATAATAAAAAACAAACAAACACTAGAAGACTAATAAAATATTAAAAGTGACATGGCAGTTGGAAATAAGTTTTCCAATCCTCTTTCTGTTGAAGTATATCGGTCCAAACGATCAGGCTTCATTGTTTTCTTAACTTACCACCGTACTCTTCTCTGAGCTGTCTCACACCTTTCTCACCTGATTCATTAGTCACGAAGGAGCTACACCCAAAAAAAAAAAAAAAGGGAAAAAGGAAAAGCCAAAAGCCACAACTACTTCATTATGTCTTGAAATTAATATTAATGGCATTTTAACTGCATGAGATTTTCAGTGCAGCTCTCATTACATCATAATAAACATACATCATAATATAATCGGGGTCATAATGCCCTTATTCCCCAACAGATAAGGGAAAAAATCCATTGCTGGCAGTTCACCGTTCAATTGGAACCCATACAATAAACAAGACCTGGGTTGATTATTTACTGTGTGCAGCAGCTGTCGAAACCATTTCTATCATGACAACTCTTGGAATATTTTAGCATGGTAATGGATATGATAATGCTAATCCATTTGGTCTTGGGGGAATAGATCTGCTATGCTGCTGCAAAGCAAGTAGAAGAACTTGCTACTGCCAATACATACACCAATACAGTGCTGTGAGTATTTAAGACATACTGCTGCTGCACAAATAGCATATATAATAACCTGTAGCAGATCTATACAGGCGGAGCTGGGGAGGTGGAGGGTTTCAGAGGAACTCTGAAAGCACGCTGCGAAATGCTCTAGTGAATGCTAACCAACATTTTTAAATGTAAAGCAGCAGGCTTATTGGCTGCTTATCCTGCATGAACCAATCAGTTTGTGAATAACATTAGTTTGCATTAACAACCCATCAGCTTGCGCCATCTAGTGTTTCATTTAAAAAATATTGCATTTATGTTAGAATATCGTTTGACACACAGCCTGCCAACCGCAAAAACACCAGCTTTATTGGAATTGTACTTACTGTAAAGTCTAATTCCTGCAATGGAGAGGTGCCAGTTCTAGGATACCCAGTCACCTGTGACTTAGTTCGAAAAAACAACCTTTGACAAAGTTGTACTGCTTGTAGATTAAGCCCTGTCTTTTGTATTTCGTCTTTAGTATAATCTCAAACAATACACTAAGACTGGCAAAACTTCAGGTTACGCAAGGTGGTGGATAAGATAACATCATTTTACGCTGGATCTATGGCTGTGTTAGTGCCGTTCTCATTACTTTGTGGGAGTCTTTAGGTATGCAGGCTGTTTGTTGATTTATTCTGCCCTGTGCAAGTTTCCAGTATGAGGTGATTAAAGGCCTCAGGCATAGCCAATCTTGTGTTGTGTAAACCCAAAACACCACAAACTTTCCTATTTTCACCTCACATTACGCCAGTAGCAAAAGAGGAATGTTTATCCTCTATCAATGTCTATTTTTGTCAACACAAAAAGACAAATAAAAATAAACAACAAATAAAAAAAAGCCACATGAAAAGGCGCAAATGTGTCCCAACTGGTTCCGGTTATTTTTTTTGCAAATGGACTTTTTTGAGCTAGTCAAATACATATCACAAGCTCAGCTGTAAAATGCACACATGCTAGTTTGAGCTGCAAGCAACATGAGCTCCTTAGGTATAAGGCTACTGTGAGTCATTAGGGGGTGTGATAAAGACCTCCTTGTAAACATACACCTCAATCTGCACCTCATCATTCACCACCTTTGAGGAGAGTGTGTATAATTTGGGACACAAACTGAAAGCGGCATTATTGAAGAATGTAAATGTTTCCATAATAGAACATTAGTACTCAAATCTTTGGCTAGAAGCAGCGTTCTTTTCATTAAATAATCCTGAAAAAATACTATGGTTTCAACAAATACATTAAGCAGCACAACTGTTTTCAGTTGATAATATGAGCCTGATCTCATGATGAAAACATACCTGTGGGAACGGATTCGTACCCAAGGATTCCAAAGTTCAAGTCCAATTACATATCGTCTGAGTCACCAAGCAAGCTTGTTACGTCTGGAAAGCGAAACATATGGAGCTGTAACCACAATTGTGAACGAAAACGATTACAAGAGCTTGCAGTTTTACGGCCTCTAGTGTTCTTTTCTGTTGGAAACTGCAGTAATGTGTACTTATTGGTACGTATTTTGCGTCTTGCAAAAAAGTTCCCACAAGTATGTATTCATCATGAGATCTGGTTGGATAATACATCGATAATAAAAAAATGTTTCTTGAGGACCAAAACAGCATATTAGATTGATTTCTGAAGGATCATGTGACACTGAAGACTGGAGTTAAAGGAGAAGTCGACTTCCAGAGCAACAATTCACAAATAATTTACTCACCCCCTTGTCATCCAAGATGTTCATGTCTTTCTATCTTCAGTCGTGAAGAAATTATGGTTTTTGAAGAAAGCATTTCAGGATTTTTCTCCATATAATGGACTTCATTGGTGCCCCGATTTTGAACTTCCAGAATGTAGTTTAAATGCGGCTTTCAAAAGGCTCTAAACGATTCCAGCCAAGGAAGAAAGGTCTTATCTAGCGAAATGATCTGTCATTTTTTTATATATACTTTTTAAGCACAAAAGCTCGTGTAGCACAGGCTCTGGGATGCCCGTTCACGACACTACGTACTATTGAATCACGTCGAAAGGTCACGCTGAACGTAGGCGGAACTACAGACCCAGTGTTTATAACGCGAATGCACAAAGACTAAGAAAGTGCAAGCAAGTTTGTAAACGCAGTTTTTCGGGTTTGAGTTGTTCGTTCTTCATGTGACAGCCCCATAAGATGAACGAATGACTCGAAACAGGTAAACTAATTTCCAGTACAGAACCTAATAGGATGTTGCGCATGCATGACTGAACGAATCACATTAAAGATTTGCTGAAAATTAAAGAATCGTTCAAGAATGACCCATTACTAATTCGTAGCATTGTGGACGCACATCCCAGAGCCTGTGCTACATGAGCTTTTGTGCTTAAAAGTATACAAATTTTTATTTTTTGAAAAAAATCACCGCTCGTTTCGCTAAACAAGACCTTTCTTCCTCGGCTGGGATCATTTCACGAGTTCATGCTTACATATAATTAGCCGGAGTATAGTAATGCATATTTGGCGCGCTGTCCAGGGAAGGGCACCGAGCTCGGGAATGACCCGAACCCAGAGAACCCCCCTAGGTTTAGTGAGAACTCAGAGTGGGGAGATGAGGTGGTGGAGGGATGCTGATAAACCATCAAAAGGATAGAGGTAAGTCAACTGTATTTGAATCTATAGCGCTGATTAACTTGAGTGGACTCCTGTTATGTTAATTAGGCTAGGTATCTGACGCTCTCCTCCCGAACCTTGTTAATAAAACATCATTTAGAGCCCTTTGAAGCTGCATTTAAAATGCATTTTGGAAGTTCAAAATCGGGGCACCAATGAAGTCCATTATATGAAGAAAAATCCTGAAATGCTTTCCTCAAAAATCATAATTTCTTTACGACTGAAGACAGAAAGACATGAACATCTTGGATGACAAGGGGGTGAGTAAATTATTAGTAATTGTTGATCTGGAAGTGGACTTCTCCTTTAAGCTTTAAATTATATTAAAATAGAAAACAGTCATTTTCAATTGTAATAATATTTCACAATATTACTGTTTTACTGTAATATTTATCACATAAATGCAGCCTTAGGAAGCGTAAACATTTGAAAAACTTTTGAAAGGTATGTTTGACAGGTATACTGTCTTTTTCGCAAAAGAGTTTCTTTTTACTTTCTCTGTTGGACTAAGACAGGGATGAAATGCAAGAACATTATAAATGTTTGAGATGATACAGTGCCCTAAGACAAGCTCAGAAACTTGTTTCTACAGCCAAAGCAAATGCATTTAACATAATGTCCAAAAAGAAATGGAAAAATCTTTCAACTAGACAAGATTGGCCAAAACTATATAAAAGCACAATGAAAAGAGGCGTATGTGCCATGTTCATTTGCCAAAACATTTGCCAAGCACAGAAACTGAAAGTTGAGGATGGAAAGGCTTGCACATCATTCTACTACTGATCTTCAAGGTTCAAGAAAGAACAAAAAAAATCTCAACTGGAAGTCATTTCAGCGTCTTCGAAAAGAAGCAGGTATCTGGAGACTTCTGAAAGTCCACAGATATCCATCTGCAACAAATGTTAATTTTACTGGACAAGTTAATCCCCCACAGCTCCGCCAACGACCACAAGCCATCTGTGTGGGTCTACAACCCAACATACAACAAACAGCATTGTTTGAGTCTTTTGACTCAGCCTTGCAGCTTTGAGGAACTCCATTAACATTTTCCCATTGAGATCAACAGTGGAGAAGCCACCTACACAAGGGCCAGGCATTTCCCAAGAAACAACACAGCTTCTCTCCAAGTGAGTCAATGATCCCTGAGGTGACTGAATTGAGTATGAACACCTCTCAATCTGAAATCCATTTATATTTTGTATATAAAGCTATAATATTGAACTGCATAGTGGTGGCTTCAGAGGTTTCAGGATTCTGGGTCACAGTTTGAGCTGGCTTGGGTAAGGCAGCCATTTAGTTGCTGACTGAGACATATGGAGTGTCCGAACATTGCTGTCTGGAATGCCATGAGAGTGAGAAACAAAGAAATATGTCATATGCTTCAGTCCCGATACATACTTGTGAACAATCAAACATTCAGCTCATTCAGCATCTCTGAATTACAGGAGTGTAAAGTAAACAATAATTGGTGCATGTAAGGTGGTGGTTTAAGGATTAGGAAACATTTACAAAACATAAACACTGATTATTGATATGAGGAACATCAAGGCGTCCACCAACCTTCAACTTACTTTGTATCATCAGCATACTTAGGAAACCCCATGGGTCTTTTGAAGCAATGTTTAAAACAAATCAATGAAGCACTTACCTAGGACAAAGTCAGCACTAAAATAGCTCTATATTTACTGCTTAATAGCTTAATTACTAATCTGCCACTATAAAACATTCCTGCTGTGGTAACCCATCACCATAAAACTAAATAGCCCCACTAAGGGGATGCTATAAAAGTACTTAGATATACCATCCACATTGATTTTCATTCTGTTTAAGGGTGGTTGAGATGACAGTTTTTCGACTGACTGAATATCTTAATCTGTCTGTATGGCTTATATTGTCATCTTTTAATTACAAACCATTTGGACAACCTTGTGATGAAATGTACTTTGCTGAAACAGGAACAGACAAATGCTGGTACATTAAACCTTTGTTGCCTGTGGATAAAAAACTATACAAGCATAATATTTGATTTCAATTGTCAGATTGGCCAAGTTGTATGAAACATAATCTGTTGTGGCATTAAACCAAATAGTGATGTAGATCAAGTCACATCAAAAGTATAGAACCACACAAAGGAACTACTCATGTCATACTGTCAAACATAATTATTACTTTAGTCATTCATTTTTCATCCATTCATTTTATACATATAAGGCTTTTCTGCAGAGAAACTTCTACCCACTATCTTTCAACCACTTTAACGGCAATGTTCGATCTCAAAATTCAATCTCTTTCTTTCACAGCACTATAAACATTTCAAGTGCACAGAGAACAGGAAAGTACTGGGACAGTAATAACACTGGCCAAGAAAGGATTTAAGAAATTCTCCAGAAAATAGGTAAATGTAAACACTCAAAACTATTAATGAGCTCAGAATATTGCTATGCAGCTGGTTCACTACATTTTTTCATTCAGATCTTGGTATATTCTTACATCTGGGATATTTCATTTCTGTTTATTCTTTCATTACGCATACTGTATATGCATGCCGAACCAAATGTCCCGTACTAAGTAGGATTTACTTTGAAACAATTTCATTTGAAACTAGTACATTTCACAAACAATTACTAAGAAATAAAAAAAGAAAATCAAAGTAAAAAGACTGAAATAATACATAATAATACACAATTATCTGTTTTATTTACAACAAGTGTGTGATGAAATATAATATAATATTCCCTTTTTCAAATCGAGCCATTCTCAGATGCCTGTCGGTGTGGCGTCACACCAACAGAGGGCGCTCCCACGACAGTTGATTGACATGAGCGTCTTACCTCAGATCAGCTGTAACAACCCAACCTCCATTGTTTTGATGCTGGAGCAGGGATGTAAATTAGACAAGAATATCTCTGATTGAGTGATTGAGGTGTTGTGTTGCTGGATGTAATAATGAACATAGTGGTCGTCATTTACTCCCGACATCTGAAGGTGCAGTGGATTACGTTTGTTTGTGAAGGGAATGCGCCTCTCGATCTACATTAACGTGTCTATGTTTGCGCAAATCATTCATGATCCAGCTTCACTTACAGCAGAAGTAAGTATAAGGATTTTTTATGAATCTTTGCGATCGCCTTTCCTTATAATGTGCTAGTTAGCAAGTTTAGCGGCTAAATGCGGCTAAAGTAAACAGGCTCGTCACTCCACAGAGAGAAGAAAGGGGTGGGGCGAGCAGAGCTCATTAACATTTAAAGCAGTCTCGACCAGAACAGGATGATTTTTGCAGAGCTGATTTTGGCAAGGTAAAAAGTGTGTTGTTTTACACAACCATTGAGAATTTTTAACCATATTATAGACTTGCTGTAAAACTACTTGGCACAAACTGATTGGTTCATGTTGCATACACAGCCAATGAGCTTGCTGCTTTACATTTAAATGCAGGTTAGCATTCACTGGAGATTTTCACAGCTCCTCTGAAACCCTCCACCTCCCCAGCACCACCTGTATAGATCTGCTCTGAGTCATTATTTATGCTATTTGTGCAGCAGTATTTTCGTGGACGAATCATTATCGTCATAATTTTCATTAACAACATTTTTTTTACCAACAAAAACGAGACGAAACAAAAACTCATTTTGAGTGACAAAAACTATGACGAAAATCTAGTGGGACATAAGCTAGCATACAGTTACTACATGTCTCATAAAACGTTAAAAAATGTCAATATCTGGGAGTAACAGAAAAGCAGACATATAGATACATTTGACGATGCAATAGAGAACTCAATTTGGTCTCAATTCGTCCCTCCCTAACATTTTCATCTTGTTTTTATTTGTTGACAAAAATGTCAATACAATTTTGTCATAGGTTTTGTCATTCAAAACGAGTTTGTGTTTCGTTATCGTCTGTGAAACAATGATGAAAATTATGACAAAAATTACTCGTCAACAAGATTAACACTGCTGCATTCATGTAAACACACTCGGTTTACAATTAAGATTTTAGTCAACTAAACCTACAGAAGATTTATAGACCTATTCCGCCAAGACCAAATAGATTAACATTGTCATACCCATTACCAGGCTAAAATCTTCAGAGATTTGTCATGATAAAACTTCCATAGAGGTCAATTAAGGTTACCATTCTACATTATTAGTACTGAATAGTCTTGTTGTGGTGATAACTCACCATGCTCAGCAGATGTTTTATTATGGTAACATGAGAACACTGCACCTTGAGGCTCTTAAATCATGCATAAACTTGTGCTCCAACAGCATGGAGATGTAAAGACCTGAGCCATACTGAACCTGAGCTCTTCTCCTTCATTACACAGAGGTAAGTTCCTTAAAAAACCTCACCATAGAAAAACATATGTGTATGCATCGATCAAACCATGCAATCTATAAGTTGTATAACAGCTGCATCTTTACTCTGTGAAAAGGTTAAATGACAGTGGCTGAATCCCTCTTTGTCCAAAGGGGGCTGAAGCCACCTTCAAGATTCAAATGCCACAAATGTGGCTTCTCCCACAATGCTCACTGGAAAGAATTCTGCCACGCCTTCACAGTTTTCTATCAGTTCCAGTCCAGTCACATCCCACAGGAGTTGTCTTTGCCTGCCTAAGGATGACAAATTCAAACTGAGCACAATAAATCCCCTGCCAATATAACAACAATATGTTATGGCTTACAACCAAAACAAAAAGTTATGAAATGTATACTTCTTGCAAAACCAGATAATCACACTGTCTTGCATCTCATATCATTTCTGGTACTGCAGGGCACTTCTACAATATAGGACAACAACAATAAAAACATATTTCACAGAATCCCGCAGAACTTTTTACTGCATCTGTTTGAATATGATGACATATTGTGACTCATGTGTGATTTTGGGAGTTTTACACACCCATTCGCAAACACTGCAGCTGCTAAACACTATGAGGAAATAAAGGACCAGTTTCTAACATTTACTTCTGAAGAACTACGGCGGCATGTGAAAAGCCTGCCATGTTTATCTCTGACTTATAAGACTGATAAATCAAGCATGAAGGATCTGTCACGGTTTGAAACAGGGTTACTACCTCCATACTGGAGAATTGTAAATTGACTTTCCTACTTCTGTGGAATGAAAGAAATTCAGAATTGTTTTTTCCTATACTTTGTTTTGTTTGTCAGGATATATGATATGGCTCAAATATTTGGGGTTGGTGAGATTTTTTAGCCAATTTTACTTTGATTTTAGGGCTGTCACTAACAACTATTTTGGTAATCGAGTAACCTGTTGATTATTCTGATGATTAATCAAGCAATCAGATAACTATAATTATTGTTTTTGTAGTAATAAAAATAGACCTAAGTGAACAATAGCCTTTAAAATTACTTAAAATACATATATGATAGCAATGAAGCAATAATAATTCATTCAAATAAAGTATGAAAAGCAAGTAATCATATGGTTTTATTGAACAAAACTGTTAAAAAACAATGTATTATAAACAATACAGCTAGTAATACATTGTAACAAATACCTGCAGAGGGTGCCAACGGCCTGATTATTTTTACACTTCACAGCACAATCTAATCCTTGCTTAATATTGACTAAACAGCATTTAATTGAAATGTCCACTTAATCGTTAATATTTGCCCATTTCTTAATGATAAAAAAACTACAGCCACTGTAATTTCTCTAAAAATTTCTCTAAAAATTAATTGTGGACATCAGAACATGTAAACTCAAAGGGTTTAAACTTTTATTTTAAGATCACGATGAACAGTTAGCATAATGAGAATGATATTGATGCATTCTCCTGTGATTGTGTAGGTTTATAAATGATTTACCTCACAAATCTGATGAAATATCGCACGTTGTGCACCCAGATGAACGTTATAGTAAACTCACAACAACATGCAGACATGGAGTTTGAGACGCTCCATGTAAATAATTTGTAATAATAATTTGTGTAGCAGCATTTACTGTAAATAGAGCCGCTCTGAGATGCACTTTCTTAACCTACACGCATGTAAATAATTAAAGCGCATATATTAAACCAGCATTGCATATATTTATTTAATTGAATGGCAGCGTTTGTGAATTCTTAATAGCATTATGCTTTATGATTTTTAAATGGGTTTAATTTGTGGAATGCGCCACTTCTGGTATTTTGCCAATTACTGGACAGGGCAAAATGCAATCGAGGGTTTTTTATTTTAAATCAAATACTCAAATAGAATCGAGGAACATTGCAGTCCTACTTGATTTTTTGAATAGAAATGCAGTAAAAGTCTTCAGTGTCACATGACCTTTCTAATCATTCTAATATATCGAGTTGGGGCTCAAGAAACATTTCTTACTTTTATCAGTGTTGTAAACAGTTGCTACTGAAACTGTGATGTTTTTTCAGGATCCTCTAAAGAATGGAAAGTTCAAAAGCATTTATTTGAAATAGAAATCATTAGTTAGATTATAAATGTATTTATTGTCAGCTTTGATAAACTGAATGCATCCCTGCTGAATTAAAGTATTAATTAATAAAAAGTCATTAAAAAAGTAATAAAAAAAAGTCAGCATTTTTGGTCATTTATGCTGTTATGCACCAAAACAGTATGTAATCAAGTAGAATTACACCAGTATATACTGCAGATGACTTGAAAGTAACAGATATGAATTAAAAACTGAAATTAATTTTCAATTTTAATAAGCAAAGGTTTGTAAATAACCAAAATCTCATGTAAAAACTGCCAACAGCAAAAGCTGTTTCTCATTCTAGCGTGCTCAAAGTGCATCTGAACAGCTCAATAAGTCAATGGTGCCAATTATTCAGAGCAGAAAAGTACAGAGATAAGATATAGATCAACTGTTGTAGAGAAGTTTGCGAGTTTCCCCTTTTGCTAGATATTCACAGGTCTTTTGCAATTCTTACATTCAGCGTCTGCTTCTGGGCCATTTAAAGTGACTTGACATGTCAAAATGTAAAAAGCTGACAAACCCTCATCATCACTGTTCCAGTTGTCAATAGACGGAACCAGGCAGTACATGAATGGGCCTGACAGGCTTGTAAAGCCTAAAGCATCAGCGACTGTTTCTGTGCACGTTTCTACGGTGATTAAGCATGTGGAAAAACAGAATAGGTACTGTCAGGATCATTTAGGAAGCCACTGACGGGCGTTTGCGGGAATTAGCCTGAGCCTGCTGAAAAACAGCAGAGACAATGACACTGCTGATAAAACAAACGTGAGCTGCCAAGATCTGACACAGAGGAAAGACACTGCAGGACTTTTGAACTATCAGATCAGGGGCTGTTAAAGTCTGAACAAATGTATATCCAAGCTGATACATGCAGATTACATAAAACTATAATTACTGTCACTGTGTTCAATAAGTACATGATTAAAGCCAACAAAACATGACGTCATAGTCAAGAAAGCAGCGAGTGGGAACAGGCTATTAACTTCTTCTCTAAATGAATAAGCGCATATGTATTCAGTTTCAGAAAAAGGTGTCTCTAATCATGTGGGTGTCCACTTAAGTGCAAACCACCCTGTAAACTACTACTCTTAGCGTAGGCCTGAAGCTAAAGTAGAATATAACTTAGTGACATCATGGTAGAAAGTCACAAATGAAAGGGGCTGGTTGGTCTCCTTACATCATTCAATCCGAAATGCACACACACACATGCATGCACACAGAATGAGGAACCAGGAAAAACCTTTGAAACATTTTATGGGCCAATAAAAGGTTCCACTTTCTAGAACACTGAACCAGCTGATTTTTTTTTTATTAGGGGTCCAAAAATGAACTGCTGGGAACACTATTGTTTCCTTTGGATTATTATTCTTAGGCTATACTTTTTCTACCTTAAACGGAATATAACAAATAATCCATAAATGGTAGAAACTTGAAATTTAGAGGACTAAAGGTGGAGCTATAAAGCAAAAAAAACATCCCCACAAACCCCCTTTTATTTCTGCCAAGGAAATTTTTCCACCATATTAGATTTTTAAAAACTAGTCCTAGGTTTTTGACTTTAAGTTTCTAAGACTTAAGGTTTTTGACTTTACTTTAAGGATTAGTCACTTCCAGAACAAAAATTCACATGTAATTTACTCACCGGTTTTTCATTCGAGATGTTAACGTCTTTCTTTCTTCAGTTGTAAAGAAATTATGTTTTTTGAGGAAAACATTTCAAGAATTTTCTCCATACAGTGGACTTCTATGGTGCCTGTGAGTTTGAACTTCCAAAATGCAGTTTAAATGCAGCTTCAAATGGCTTTAAACGATCCTGAGGAAGAAGGGTCTTATCTAGTGAAACGATAGGTTATTTTCTAAAAAAATTAAAATTTATAGACTTTTGACCACAAATGTTCATCTTGTCTAGCTCTGTGATGCGCATGCTCACTCTGTGCACTCCAGTTCAAGACAGTTAGGGTATGTCGAAAAACTCCCATCTCATTTCTCCTCCAACTTCAAAATAGTCCTACATCGCTGTTTTACCTTTTTTTGTAAACATGTTAATTTTGTAAACACTGGGTCGGTACTTCTGCAGCGATGGAGAAGAAAATGAGATTGAACTGTAACTGCATTGAACCAGAGTGCACAGAGTTCACGCAGAGCTAGACAAGACGAGCGCTTGAGGTTAAAAAGTATTTAAATTTTGTAATTTTGTTATTAAAGAAAATAACCAATCATTTTGCTAGATAAGACCGTTCTTTCTTGGCTGGAATCGTTTATAGCCCTTTAAAGCTGCATTTAAACTGCATTTTGGAAGTTCAAACTCACAGGTACCACAGAAGTCCACTATATGGAGAAAATTCTTGAAATGTTTTCCTCAAAAAACATCATTTCTTTAGACATGAACATCTTGGATGACAAGGGGGTGAATAAATTATCTGTACATTTTTGTTCTGGAAGTGAAGTAATCCTTGAAAAAGCATGCAAAGTACCATCTAATCTGAACAAAAGGTGGCGCTATAACAGTGAAAAACATGCAAATACATGCAGCTTCATTACATACAGCTGATGTAATTATTGTGCACGTATTGGTCTAAACATAAGTCGAATGCAACAGTTAACATTTTTAAAGCTAAGGGGTTACAGGGTTATTGTGTTTCCACCCCAATAATGTGTGCTTGTGGTTATATACAGTAGCCTTTCGCAACTGAGCTGATTTGCATACAGGTAAACACTACTGGAGAACTACCAAGGAGAAGTGTCATATCAAGCACTTCCACAGGAACGAAACCAGTGTGTGTTCTCATAACTTTCCGTTAAATTTGTGTAAAAAAAAAAAAAAAAACACATTCAGTGACCTAAATCTTCAGCAATGGGGGATAGGCATGGGGGAAGTGGCCTAGTATTTTGCTTCTCACAAAAATTACTCTAAACAAGCACTTCCAGAGTAATAGGAGAGTAAAAATCTGCCATTCTGCAGTAGTTAACATGTTTCAACGTTGTTAGCCCAATGCAAAACTTGGGGGCATTCAAATGTATATTATACAAAACTCAGGCTTAAAATAACGCATTCTGACAACATTAAAAAGAACTGCGCAATATCATTTCCAAAGCATCAGTGTACGTCTTCGGTTGTGCCTCAAAAGCACATCAGCTCCCTACCTAGACAACATTCAGATTTGTTGCCTATATGCTAATTTAAAATGTTGCTTGCGCCCGTGACGCCCAAAAATACAGTCTAAGCAGGCAGCTCGCTAAGAATCGATACACAACTAATAAGTAACTTTTACCGTACCAGTTGGTGGATGCTCGCGGGTTGAGGATGTCTTCTTTAGCGGTCAGCAAAGACAGGCTGTACGTGTCCAAGTTAATCGCTCTCATCCTGATGCTGGAGTGTTTCTATGTACTCCACAAACCAGTGCACTTCAACACACGTTTTGTGTCCCTAGTAAACAAGCAGTTTCCTTATCCAAAGTTGCATTCAGCGACGTGAGTTTTGCAGGCGATGTGTAACTTCTGTAAGTGAAGAGCTGTTGGAGTTGGAGGTGGAGGCGAACACTGCTGATGTGCTGCATCAGTCCTGCTGGAAAACTTCATGAAGAGGAATCTCTCCAAAAGCTCCACCTCCTGCTCTGAGGGGGAAAAAAACACCGCTGCTGTTGCACAATTTCAGTTTATCTCGGCTGCTGCTAACATGAACTGCTGAGCGTGGTATGTACGGTCACATTAAAACAATTTGGAGGTAACATAATTTAATCCATTTTTCATATTCTAGACTGTTTAAACACGAGTGAGCATTTGAAATGGGTTTATGTGCATACTTGTTGAGTTAGGTCGTGAGATATCCAGATGCCATTGCGAATTAAATGCTATTTTGGATTTTAGTTTCAGAACTTTTTGAGGCCATTCGTTTACTTCTAATGTTTAGATTCATTTATACTGTTTATATGTGTGCACAATTTACTAAATTAAATAACTGGGTGCCACTTTATATTAGGTGGCCTCAACTACTATGTACTTACATTTAAAGTATCATTTGATACAGTACACGTATTGTGTAAATACATGTTTTTACATTGTACTTACATTTGAAAAATATCTGCATGTAATTACATGTGTAGTTAATTTCTGTGATTACATCTATAATTACACTGTTGACCCATTCCTTACACCTTAACCCACCCTTAAACCTACCCATACCACCAAACCTGTCCCCAACCTGACCCGTATACCACCTCAATAGCAGCAAAAGTGTTTTGCAAGACAGTATGAACACAATAAGTACATTGTACTTATTTTTTTTATGTAAGTACATAGTAGTTAAGGCCACCTATTAAAAAGTGGCTCTTACTGACAGTGATCTCACCCAAAACAGTTTCCTGTTTTCATCATCTACTACTTTTAAGTTGACAGTGTACTTTGTGTAAACCTTATCCCCAACAAAACTATATGCGGATTTGTGTTTTGATTCTGTTACTATAGATGTAAATAAAATAGAAAAAGCAGAATGCAACAGTAATAATTCAGTAAATGTTTTTTTTTTTTAAATCACAATATAATCATAATAAACATATTATTTAACAATATAAGTTAACACATTAACACTGACAACCCTAATTTTTTCCCTCTTTTTTTGTGGATTTTCTAGCGCCCCATGTCAAGTTAGAAAATTAAGTTTATTTTAAAACCAATTACCATCAGAGAAGGTCTATATATAGGCGCATCTCTCATCTCCATTCACTGACAGTTTTCCGGCATCCCTCAGCCAAACCAACACCTCTCTTTCGATTGGTTCCTATCTCAGCCAGGGATGTCCAGGGGAGTACTTTGGGTTTGGGCCAAATCTCAAGCTCAAAGCCCTTCTTGAGAACAGCAAGCCAAATACTTATTCTTTACCCTTTTCGATTATATGTATCCCCTATTAGTGCTTTTGTACTTAATTTGTGTTTTTGTTCTTATTTTCTTTCTCCAGCATTCCAAAAGAGTCAAATCATGGGCATAAAAAGAACATCTATACGAGTCTGTGCAAATTCAGTCCAAATTTTTAGATCTTTTCTCCTATTTTGTGCCTAATGTTTGAAGCGTGGCAGTAAATGAGTGTGAGTTTGGTTGGAAGTCCACTGGTCTTGCATTGACACGCTATTGAGCTGCCAGTCTCTCTTTGTACAGGCTTCCTGTGAGCAGTCTTTAGAGCGCTTGGCAGCCAGCTGAGAAGCCGTTTACAGTGCATTGATCTCTGGAGGGACCCTTGCCCCAGCAGGGCCAATTTCATGGGAACTGAACTTGAAGTAGTCTCCTTTTAAACTGGCTTTGTTGTTGTTAAAAATGCAATGCTTAGTGCTACATATACAATATTCTCTCTTTCTACACACACTGTTATTTTAGTAGAGAGAAAATGTATATATAGAAATCTGAGAGAAATATAAATGTAATATATACGTTTTTGTTTCAGTTTTAGTTTTAATTAGGCCTATAACATTGAGAAACTCAATGAAATAAAATTGGTTTATTTTGTTATGTTTTATTTTAATTCAGTTAACTTTCATTGGATTTAAAGTAATGTACTGTAGTTAACTGTACTATACGTATAAAAACACTTCTCTTTGAAACTCTTTTGCATTTTTGAGCCGTTACCTCTTAGGATGTTTTATGCTTCCTGTGTTGTCTGATATACTGCTCTCATCTATTGTCATTGCTTCAGATCTATTTCTTGTGAAATATGTTCATGATTATACAGAATTTTTACAGATTAAACAAAAAAGATAAAATATGCTTAAAACTAGGTTAAAATACCCTCACTGACCATCAGTTTAGTCTTCATATCTCACTGATGTCAGCTCAGCATTACTCTAGGAATCAGGAGTTAGGAATTGCCCACTCATTCTCTTGTACACACCCACACACACAGAGCCGTGAACGCAAACTGAACCCACATCTTCCTCTGTCTGGCTCTTTAAACATTACATCATCTATCTTTATGGTTTAATTAGTTCATGTTGTAGAGCTCTGCTAGCGAAGGGCCCCCACTGCCTGTCTAAATCTCTGTGTTTAAGGGTAAATGTGCACTAGAGCACAGATCCTAGCTTAAACCACTGGAGCCTCCTAAAACATCCTCTTTAGAGGCATGTGTGAAGGTTTATGGCACATGGTCTAAAAGGAACGGGTGCCAAAATGTCCGAATTCCTTCATGATCTCAGCAGCTTCCGGCCTCATGTTGCCTTCCCTGATGACAGATTTGAACGTTATGCTGTTGTGTTTGACATGACACACGTCTGGTATTTCCTTTGAGTGACACGAGAGATTATTTAAGATACTGTGCTGTTAAGATAATGATAAAGTGCTGTTTATTTGAGAGGAATACATTTAGCACTGGAATAATGTTATTTAGAACAGAGTAAACACAAAACGGAGGATGAAGGCCTTGTGTGGTTCCTAGATGTTCTGACTGAGTCTGATAAAAACCACTGTCA
>JAHKKF010533874.1:6001-28678 GCA_019740295.1 Labeo calbasu
TATATCTCAATCATGTTCGATATACACACACATAATAGTATTATTATTCTCTAATTAAGAAACAATATAATAATAACAGAATTATTCTATTAAATTATTTTTCTCTAATTAAGAATGATATAACATATAATAAAAATAATTATTGTATTAAATTACTTCAGTTATTTAATTATTGATATATTTTATGATTTTTAATAATACTATAATATATATATATATATATATATATATATAAAATTTTTTACTACACTCTTTAAAATATTTAACTGGATATATTTTATTTTTATTCTAAAGTTTTATTTTTTTAATGACTAAGATCACAATACACACACACACACTATTACACACAGTATTAAAAATTATACATTTTATAATATAATATTATGTATTATACCAAGCATACTATATGCGAGAGACTATATAGTAATAAGAGACTATTTATTATTTTCTAATTATTAAATAACTAATAATTAACTAATGAATGAACTAATTATTACAATATTAAATGATTTAAATTATATATTTTATGAAATTTTAAAAGTTCTATAAAATAATATAAATGGTATTACAAATACTAAATACTATAATAAATTACAATTATTAAATTATTAAAATACTAAAAGTTTCATAAAACACTAAAACTCGATATAATAAAATACTAAATAGTTATTTATTATTAAATATTATAATTATAATTAATAAATTATTTAAATACAGAAAATTATATATAAAAAAATATTACGACAATAATTATTATAATATTAAATTATTCCAATTATTTAATAATGGATATTTTTAATAGTTTTTTTAAGTGTTGTGTAAGTGTTCAGTTATTCACTACAGTATATTATAAAATACTAAATTATATTATAATTTATAAAATAATAAAATACTGTATATAGTATTATAAAATGCTAAATAATTACTTTATTATTAAATATTATAATACCATATAATATCATTTAATTATCATTATTAAATTATTTAAATACTGAAAGTTTTATAAAAACAAAACATAAATGACAATAATTATTATAATAATTATAATTATTATGATAAATATTATAATTATTACAACAAAGTTTAAGTGTTGTGTAATTGCTGTTATTCACTATAGTATAATCTAAAATATTAATGTATGCGTTATTAAAATATAATAAATGATTATAAAATATGAATTATTGAAATACTAAAAATGTTTTATAAATAACATACTTCTCTCTATACAATTTGCCTAATAAACACAAGTGACATAATTTGTGTCTCACCTTCAGTCTGATCACAAGACACGCAAGGTCAGGCGAGTCGATGAAACCCAGGCCAAAAACCCTCACGTTGTCACAGTCGAACTCACGTACGTCACACAAACCGCCGTTCTCCAGATCGGTGATTTCTATTGGTTGACCTGAGGAAACCAAAGGAAACAGACAAATTACAGCACATCATACAGTTAACATTGTTAGGATTTGTTCACATAACCTTAAAAAGCGCATTAGTGACAGCAGTGGGGTGGGGGTGTGGCTTAACAGAAGGGTGTGGTCTGTCAAACGGGCGTGGTCTGTCAGAAGGGCGTGGCCTTAACGCTGCAGTTTTACTTTAAGACAACCAAGCCGACACACATAAATACAAACACTTGCTTTGTGGAAAGCAATTTGGGGAGTAAATGGAAAAAAAGTACAGACTTTTCTGGGCCACAAGGTCAAAGCCAATGTGTTCTTTGTCATTCAACTCAGCAACCTCATAGAAAACCTCATAGAAAAAGTCTTTCAGTCGAATGAGCCTGCAAAAATGACAATCTGCCGTCGACTCATTGTTGATTCATTGAAAAGCCACTATGGGAGTCTTGTTAAACCCGAAAACTCCATTGTAAATTTATGTGAAGTCTTTAATAATGTGCGCTCCTCGTCCTTTCCGAAAACCACCAGTGAATAAAGTTTACGAGACTCAAATGGAAAAATGCAACACCGGCAGTTTGAAAGACGCAGTTGAACCAAACGAAAGTCATTTCCAAGTACATCGCCGCTAACAAACAAACAAACAAACCAATCCCGGCTTTAAGCTATACAATACATCACTAAATATTCAGACTGCTGGATTCTGACCTTGCCAGCCTGCGTTTGTCATTAAATGGGGAACGGATTCATTCTGCAAACACTGCGGTATAATTAGAGCTGGGGAAAATAACGTTCTCCATAACTGAGATTCTTGAATAATGCAAACGAGTAAATACGAGCTTGTTTGGGCGTCTCTCAGGCCTTATAAAACACAACAACATTTAATATCGTTTCAGCGACAGGCTGAAATGACTGTACCGTGGCTACATTACGCTTGATTAATGCCATTATCACTCCCATCTCGGCTCATTTCAAATCAGTGTTTTTATTAGCAGAGCATAACCTTACGTTCAGATCTCCGCGGGGCGGAAGTCTATTTAAATCATGTATCTGAGACGCAAACGAAAATGGATGTACTGGGACGGGATGCAAAACTGAGCCAGAAGAGGAGAGAACATCTAAAAATGGAGAAGGAAATTAGAGATATGAGAGAAAACGGTCCTCGGAGGTGAACAATTAAGCACGGAGTGAGTGCTAATGAATTTGAGCCTCATCAAAGAACCTCCTCCAGATGGTCTCACTTTGTGTAATTTTACACTGGGTAAAATAGTGATCATAAAATAATTACAAAAACAAATCGCCCCCTAACACTGTTTTGGAAAGATATACTACCATCAGAGACAAGTTAAAGCAGAAGTCCACTTCCAGAACAACAGATAATTTACTCACCCCCTTGTCATCCAAGATGTTCATGTCTTTCTGTCTTCAGTCGTAAAGAAATTTTGTTTTTTTGAGGAAAACATTAAAGGATTATAACGTCAGTCCATATAACGGACTTGCCCAGAGTTTGAATTTCAAAAATGCGGTTTAAATGCGGCTTCAAACGATCCCAAATGCGGTTGTAAACGATCCCAGCTGAGGAAGAAGAGTCTTATCTAGCAAAACGATCGGTTACTTTTATAAATATAATACAATTATATACTTTTTAAAGTCAAACACTCGTCTTGTCTTACTCTCCCTGAACTGTGTATTCTAGGTCAAGACAGTTAGGGTATGTCAATAAACTCCGACCCATTTTCTCCCTAAACTTAAAAATCGTCCTATATCGCTGTTTTACCTTTTTTTATTAAGGGTTTTTGTTTGATCCACTTTGCATGTTCACTTTGCAAAGACTGGGTTGGAACTTCTGCAGCGACGTAGGATAATTTTAAAATGATTTCTGAAGAAAATACGATCAGAGTTTTTCGACATACCCTAACTGTCTCGATCTAGAATACATAGAGTTCAGGGAGTAAGACAAGTGGAGCGTTTGCGATTAAAAAGTATTTAAATTGTATTTTTTTATGACAATAACCGATCGGTTCGCTAGATAAGACGCTTCTTCCTCGGCTGGGATCGTTTACAACCACATTTGGGATCGTTTAAAGTTGCATTTAAACTGCATTTTGGAATTTTAAACTCGAGGCACCACATCAGTCCATTATATGGAGAAAAATCCTGAAATATTTTCCTCAAAAAACACAATTTCTTTACGACTGAAGAAAGAAAGACATGAACATGGATGACAAGGGGGTGAGTACATTATCTGTAAATTGTTGTTCTGGAATTGTGCTTGTCCTTTAATTTTAAATTATTTTCGAAGACAAATTGAAGGCAAATTTGTGAGTAATGTGATAAAAATACCACATCTGATGGTAAAAAATAAATAAGTTAAATTACAATAGAAATCACCTTCCAACTTCTCAAAGTGCACAAAACCTGTTTCCCATGACTTCTGAATCAAACTATTCTGTTATGTAACATCATGTGAAAATCAATTAGCAAACCATTAAAATGACATTAGGAGCTTAAAACAAAAAACAAAAACCTTAAAAAACCTTTACTCTCACTGCAGGAGTACCACACATATACCTTCCTAATCGCCTCTGAGATCAAAACTTTCCAGCTCAGCAGGTCAGTGAGGTGATTTTCGAATTTTCCCATGATTCACTCTGTTCCCGAGCTTCTAAAATGCAGATCTGAACCAGACAAGCCTTGAGCATTGACGCAGTGTACGCACACACATACGCGCTCTCACACACTGTCCCTGACTGGCCAGGAAGGGAGCGTGAGAGATATTCGAGAGTTTTTAATCTCTGCCACAAGGGCGAACGCTGGCGCTTTATGTTTGTAGAGAAATGATAAATGAGGAGCGATCGGATGACTCACTGAACCTGCTGTATTAAAAAAAAAAAAGTGAGAGATGAATCTAAGAGGAGTCCTTTGTACAGAATGTGACCCCTGCCTCAAAGCTGAATGAAGGCAAAAGTGAGGTTTTCCAGATTGTTCCACCATTGAATGAAACCCAGATATGCACAGGTATTGAATCCGGTCTGATTGCCTTTTGTATAGACTTGATTTTCACTCTACCTGAAATTATGGGAAATAAAAAGCAGTGGTCATTCCGGACACCCTTCATGTTGGCAGTAATAGCATAAAATGTGCCACGAGACTAGGGAGAATATGTGATGTGCAGTTTTCTGGCCTGTTAAAAATTGAAATCGAATTCTTTCAGTTCCGTTCCCCACATTTTCAAATCTTGAGGTGAATCTAATGAACACAGAGCCTGGAAATATAGCCAGGATGCAACATTTGTTCACTACATTTAGGCAAAAATTTAAATTCTCTCATTACTTACCCTCATGTCATTTCAAACTCATATGGTGTTATTATGTTCATCAAGCTTAATAGATCACTTCAAGCTCTCATTGCACAGAAAGGAGATGTGCAATCTTCAAAATATAGCCTATTCTGTTTTTATATAATATAGCCTATTTATTCACATGTAGAATAAATAACATCAGGCGGTTTTGGAACGACGTGAGAATAATGACAGAAATATAATTTTGGGACTCACTGTTTCTTTTAGTGGGTCACAGGGTTGTATTAGTCCTGTTATAAGAGGGTCATTAGTAGGGGTGGGAGAAAAAAAACGATTCTCCGATGCATCGCGATTCTCTCTTCAACGAATCTAACCTTGTTTTTTTTTTTTTTCGCATGTGGCACGAGTGCGCGCTAGATCGGATCGTGAAGTGCCTGAAGATTCCCACCCCTAGTCATTAGTGCTGTCAAACCTTTTATATTTCCAGCATTTGCTATCCTTTATATTCTATTTTCAGCCTTAATGACAAAAAAATGGATTAGTAGATGTCATAAGTGTCATAAGTAGTGTGTGCAGTTGACATCTTGAAATAAAAAATAAAGGTCTAGTCCACACGTACACAGGTATTTCTAAAGCTTTTCCTTGTTCGTTTAAAAAAAAAAAAAAAATTCAAAGATGCAAAAACACACTATGAAGCGCTGTCAAAAGCAAGCCGAACCAAGAGGTGGTGATATAACCCTAACCATAAAGCCTTGTTGGCCAATCACAGACTCGCCTCATGTAAAGCAGAAAAAAGTAACATCATGTAGTTGAGAGTAAATAATGACAGAGCTATCATTTTGGGGCTCACCGTTTCTTTTAGTGGGTCATAGGTTTGTATTAGTCCTGTTATAGCTTTCATATTTCATATTCTTGACCTTATTGACAAATTGGATTGTTAGACATCATATACGTCAAATAAAAAAATAAAGGCCTAGTCCACACGTACATGGGTATTTTTATAAATAGTTTCTCTTAATTCGTTTAAAAAAAAAAAAAAAAAAATCTCACCACATGAAAATGCAAAAACAACTATGAAGCGCTGCCAAAAGCATGCCAAACCAACAGGTGGCAATATAACCCTAAACGTAAAGCCTTGTTGGCCAATCACAGACTCACCTCATGTAAACAAATGAGATAGTGGCACACAATCTGATGCCAAACAAAGGAGAAAATAGCAGAAATACTAACATCATGTGGTTTTGGAATGACATGAGAGTACATAATGACAGAAATATTATTTTGGGGCACACTGTTTCTTTAAGAGGATCATAGGGTTGTATTAGTCCTGTTATACTTTTCATATTTCTAGCTTTTGCTGTCCTTAATATTCTATTTTTGGCCTTATTGATCCAAAAAAAAAAAAAAAAAATTGGTAGACATCGTAAGCCAGATTCAAAGTATTAAACCAGCTAAAGGACACTAGAAAACACAATATTGCACAGTATACATTGTAAACTATTTAAATAATAATACGCGGCATGGGGTTGCCGTCTTGAAATAAAAAATAAACTTGTATATGAGTATTCTTACCCATGTTTTTCGAATTTTTCCTAGTTTGTTTTAAAAAAAAAGCTTGTTCACATGAAAACAAGCTATGAAGCACTGTCAAAAGCATGCCAAAACAACAGGTGGTGATATAACCCTAACAGTAAATCCATGTTGGCCAATCACAGACTCGCCTCGTATAAACAAAGGAGATAGTGGTGCACAATTTGTCATCAGACAAAGAAGATAACAGCGTGCGCTCCGACTTCACAAGCCAAAATCTTCGGTTTCACTGGCTATACAACTGGAGTTTCTGAAAATCTTCACCTTGGCAGTAGTATTCAAAAAGGCTTGGTTTCAGTGACCTGATACTGTGTTTGCACGTGGACGAATAGCCAAACTGCATTGAAAAAGCAGCGGTTCTGAAAATACCCGTGTTCATGTGGATGGGGTCCAAATCTTGGCTGTCCAATCATTTCATTCATCAATTTGAAGTTCATTCATCAATATGGTATACGCCACTCTCTCCCTGGCTAATGTAGTAGGTCACCCGGACAAAAAAATGAATAAAATTGATTACAGTACACAGTACAGATGCTACATACAGCAGAAATAAAAGTAGCATGTTAGCATGCTAACATATTCACAAATCACAAGGCCAAATGTGAGCACATACAAAATGAAGCCCTGCAAAATTCACATTTGACTAGATGAACTGGAAATAAAGTCAACTGAAAATGCATAGGCATAAACGTGTCACGAGCTTCCGGAAAAAAAACTAATGGATGGCGTTCCCAGATGTGGAAGAGGCATCAGCCGATGATCAGTTGGGCAATTAAGCAGATTTATCTAGCCGTCCTCCCTGTGCTACCTTGCACGTTGATCCTAGCACAGTTACCATAAATCAGAGTTCGCTCTCTGAGAGGTTGAAAAACGTCAGTCTGTGATAAACAGCCCTCTCTAGCGCTCCTAATCTACTCGCTAATTTGTGTTAAAACTCCCATTTCGTCACCGACGCAGCCCCAGGGAGCATGCGAAAAACGTCGAGGGAGATAGCGGCTTAGCGAAGATCCCAATGCTAATCAGAGAGCCGGTATGGGCGTTTGGCACAGGGCCAGGCGTTAGCATACCTGCATAACAATATCTCATTGATATGAAGGTTGGCTGGGAAAGCTAATGGCACTTCTGAGCCACACTGAGCCTCGCCGCTATTGCCAGAAACAATCAGTCGATGCATGCGCTCAATGACTTTGCCATTTGAAAAGAAGTTCCATACAACAATTCAAATAATTCACATAATCAATAAAAAACACACTTGCTCAATCGTACACCATCTGCAGTTTCTTTGAAGACAAGCTTGAGGGAGTAGGAAATGTAAAGACAAGGAAAACAGAACAACAGCATCCAAAGCTAAATATAATTAAAAGGAAGTGAGAGCGTACAACAAGCAACAAGACACTAAAAATACATACTTGATGACAGGAGCGGGCACAGGAAAAAAATTCATTTAACGCCACAGAAATGCTCTGGCACCTTGGCCACCATCTGGTAATGGCAGCTGTAGTGAACACTGTACTTGTGCCAATGTACAGAGTTTTAATTACACACTTTTGGCCAAAAGAGCAGTGAAAGTACTGACCCATAGAGATACAACATCACATCACACTAGATAGTCATCTACTACAGACCAGTGCCTGTAAATGCAATTATATATTGCTGAATTTGTAACGTCAACTGCTATACACAACAACGTAATACACATTTATGGAGCCATAGAATTATCTATAGAGGAAATATGTTCATCTTTCCTTCAAAATGTGCTGTACTGCTCACATTGCACCTGCTTTATCCCCAGAAGCAGGAAGTGGTGTGGCCTCTAAACAGGAAGTAATATTTCAAGGACTTGGAAATCTACCTGGAGTCTCGACAATCTGACAAGTTGCTCTCCGATCTACCAAGATACTTAATACTAAAGACTATCAAAGTCACAGATCTCAGTATGAAGACCAGTCGCCAAGACCAAATTACTTAAGACGTACTACATTCGACTTTTGAATTTACAGCTTTGAACTCTTAATGTGAGTCAACAGTTGTCTAATTTCTTTTTCGAGTTTAGAAGAAACATCTTAGATACTTAAAAGAGCCATAAGAGAGTCACCTGAGCTATGAACGAACAACCTCTGATCAATAAATCTCCTCTTGAGCCACACATCCTTTGTAGAGCACTTTCAAATGTTAAACAAAGGACTGATGGATGAGACACCACATGTCTAGAGAGAGTGAGAACAAAAGTAAACGTTCCCTAGCCACCCGAACAAAGCCTCAAAGCCTTAAAGCCAACTTTGATGCACAACTGTGTTCCTGATTCAAATCTCCCAACCCCCTGCAGGTAGGCCACACAAAACATGTTGTAGTACCCCATATGGCTTCTTATTGATAGCTATTTCACCATAAGTTTGGCCTGGAGTGTTTCTGATAATCAAGAATCCCTGTTGATCACATTTGAAGCAACAGATGGATGTCAAAACGGTCACTTACTGATAGTGAGACTGCAGTCGTAAAAGCTGTAGCCCGGATAACACTGACATCCCCATTCTACACATTTGCCGTTCCCGTTACAGAAGTTCGGACAACGTAGGGCTGTTGCGATATCCTCCGACGCTCTGGAAGCTTCCTGAGAACGCTGGGTTCGGTTCTCCAACCACCTCCGCTCACATTCGTTCTCCAGGAAGGGCACAAGGGCGTCCTCCCAGGCCAAATCATCTTTCAATTGAAGATCCAGGATGCAGAGATCCACAGCTTCTTCCAGGCGCCGACCCAGCAGACTTTTGCATACTGTGCCCACGGTTGAGTTCGCCAAGGCCAGTTGGCAGACCTCCAACGCTTTGGCAGAAGTGAGGCCACTAGGCGTCGGCCACGAAGGGTGGGCAGCTGGAAGGCTGGAAGAGCGGTGGTCATCTGGAAAGAAGTAGGCGAAACTTTCGAGGTCAGCCTGGCTTAGAGCCTGGACGGTGTAAATGGGCAGAAAGTCAAGGGTTTGTCTCTTAGGCCTTCCACCTGAACTTGATAAGGGCACCTTAGATTCTTTTAAGCGAGGAGTGTCAACTTTAAATAATGAGTCCAATTCTAACTCCTCTAAAGAAGGAGAGTTCCCCGCCAGACCTTGGGACACCTGAGACTTTGGTTTTGCACCTAATTTTGACACTTCAGCCAACGCCTCCCGCTTCTGGACGTTACGGGTGGAGACAAGTTTAACGGCGTGCTCAGCAGTGGCATCTTTGAAGGGGAACAGGGACGTGTAATCTGTGTCGTCGTGAGATAGGCAGCGAGAGATGGGAGGTGGGTTTAATAGGCCTTCGGAGGAGCTTGCTGAATGGAGGGACAGGCTGTATCCCTTTTGACAAGCACAGAAATTCCACTTTATCTCCTCATCCACGGCAGGTGGCGTGCTGTCAAACAGGCTCTCCCCAGGCGCGATCCTGACACGGAGAAATAAAACAAAAATATGACTGTCTCAAATCAGCCTTTGAATTAAGCCCTCAAGCACTGCGTCAAGAGAGGATTTAGAGTTCGAGAAAGGTTAGCCCATTAGATTAGAGACTTTTCTCTGCTTTAATTATATTTGACATTACAACGAACAAATCAAGGTTAAATGGTGATGCAAACTCTAATCTGAAACCAAACTGCTATCCAAGTCTCCTACATTCTACTTGTTTGGCATCTTTTTGGAAGTTTTCAGCTTTCAACATTTTTATGTCTTTTATAGTTTTTACCAGCATTATAGCTCCATATTTTTGACCAGAAATATCAGTTAAATCCAAAAGGTATACCTTTAAAGGATTAGTTTCTAATAATTTATTCACCCAAATATGTTCATGCCTTTCTTTCTTCAGCCAAAAAGAAACCAAGGTTTTTTCCAGGATTTTTTTTCCATTGTTCAGTGGGATTCAGTGGGTTGAAGATCCAAATTACAGTTTTAATGCAGCTTCAAATGGCTCTGCACAATCCCAGCCGAAGAATAAGGGTCTTACCTAGCAAAACGATCTGTCATTTTCTGTCATTTTTTTTCTGTCAAAAAAAAAAAAAAAGTATATACTTTTTAACCACAAATGCTCATCTTGCACTAGCTCTGCGTCCATGACTTCAAATTTTACGTAGTCACGTTGGAAAGGTCGTGCATGAAGTAGGCAAAAGTGCCAAATGTTTACAAAGTGAACGTGCAAGTCAAACGCCCTCTATAAGAAGATAAAACAACGATGTTGGATGATTTTGAAGTTGGAAATAAAGTTTTTTAACCGAAGTACACAGAAGAACTAACCATGCATTATCTTTCCAACCTGACTACGTAATGCGTGAAGTCGTAGACACACATCGCAGAGCTAGTGCAAGATGAGCATTTGTGGTTAAAAACTATATACATTTTAATTTTTTTAAGAAAATGACTAATTGTTTCACTAGATAAGACCCTTATTCTTTGGCTGGGATCACACAGAGCCCTTTGAAGCTGCACTGAAACTGTAATTTGGACCTTCAACCCGTTAATCCCCATTGAAGTTCCAGAAAAATTCTGGAATGTTTCCTTCAAAAACCTTAATTTCTTTTTGACTGAAGAAAGACAGACATGAACATCTTAGATGACATAGGGGGGAGTAAGGTTCTGGAGTGAACTAATCCTTTAAATTGGGACTGGTACTAAAGTCTGCATCCAGGACTGGAGTTGAAAAGCCTTGCCTTAGAGGATCTTAATGGCAAACTTCACGACAGCTTTGGTTCTGACTAGATTTATTACCCGTCTTAAACTCAACAGCTCAATTAAGTACCCTTAATTGTTTCTAGTGAAAGTATAGACTACATAGATGTTGAAAAAGCATCTCTCACCTCCAGCCCTGAATGAATTCCTCTAGGTCTTTGTCACGGTAGCTTGTGCCTCCAGGATGATGGAGGTCGTTGTGGCTGTTCCGGTCAAATAACCCGCACAGGCCTCTGGTGGCGTTAAAATCTTGACTCGGAGCTCTGACGGACAGGCTCATTCCCCAATCACTGACGTCTGCTCGCACAAATGCCCCTGAGGCAAAAACGATCTGCAGGGGTCAAAGGAAAATCACCTAAATATTTGCATATTTAACACTAAGCGTTAAACCAAAATTATCAAAATCAGGTCATGCTGAGCTTTAAATATGCAAGGCAAGTGTTTAGATAAAAACCTGTTCATTTCTATTTCTATTTATGTTTCACTGTCTGTCCATGCATGTACTGGGTCTATCCAACATATGAAATCATTACTTCATCAGTTCCCTAAACTAAACTTCATATTACCCCAAATTTAATCATAAACTAAATGCACATGTTAGTAAAAGATCCCATTTCCCTGCCAGCTGGTTGCGAGGACATTAGTGGCAATTTGTCAGGAGTCTACATCAGAATATTACAAATCTAAATAAATTTAGCCATCACAAAACACTTTCTCATTCTAACTGTGTCACAATGCAACAATGACAACATCTGCTGCACTGACAGACCGATGGTCTGTGGAGACAGAGCGCTTTAAAATCTTTTTGCAGGGAAAAAAGCCTCTTTTCCAAACAGATGAGGTCCGTGTTTACTTTTCAGACAATTTCGCCAAGAAATTGAAACTTGAACTGCATACATTTCACAGTGAGTATGACTGAGATTTCCTGAGCTAGCATGTCAATGAGGTATCATGCAGTCTATCGTGTACTCAGTCAAAATTAATATATTTTATACTGGAAGCAGTGTTGAGGAAAGTTACTTTTAAAAGCAGTGCATTACAATATTGTATTACTTCATGAAAAATTAACTAATTGTGTTACTTGGTTACTTTTTATAGAAAGTAATGGATTACGTTACTTTTAMGTTACTTTTTGTCACAMTTTTTGYTTCTCAATACAGGGACAGGAGAGGTGTGAGTGAAAAAAAATGGTAAAACGTAACTTGTGTTTTTGTAAATTCAAAACTGTCGTTTACTAGTTACTTGATAAAGTAATCTGATTACGTTACCTGCGTTACTTGTAATGCGTTACCCCAAGACTGAGTTGCAATAGTTTTGGTTCGGAGATGAAACAGTCTTTCCTTAACTCAATTGTTTTGTCTAAAATTTCACTGCAGAACAAAATAGTCTACAAATAAAATCCATTATTATTAGCCACCACAACACTGGAATGTACCATACCGTGACTTTCTTCCCTTGATGCGTCTCGTGGATCTTAATCTGACTGGTCACGGATGGTCCCAGTGCCTTGACGGACAAGTGCGGGCGTGTTTCCTGCAGCTGCCCGTTGCACATGTCAAAGGTCACAACCTCGTTGCCCTCTCGAGCCGCCACTCCGCAGGTACACGCCACAGAGTAATGTCTGCTCCCACAATCCCACTGTCTCGTATGAACCTCGAACACACGCTTTGTGCTCTTATAAAGCAAAAACGTACCCGTTTGCTGGTTCTCGTAGCGCCTGAGTGGAACAGGGTTATAGAAATAAATGTATTAATGATTAAAAGACGTTAATTTTATAATGAATTAAATGTAATTAATCAACAGACCAGTTCATATTTAACTTAGCAGATATACAGACAGAGATACACAGACTAGTAGTTATCTTGTTTCTTTTCCGAGTTTTGTTTTGCTGTCCTTAAAAGTCATGGTGATTAAAAGAAATGAAATTCAGAAACCTCTGTGTGCACTCTTTAAACAACCTTTAAAGACTAGATAGCTGAATACAACCCCTCAGAGGACTACTTGAACTTAATGGCAAAGTGGAAGAAAGAATCTATTTAAAAAGAACTGTAAGATAAAACAAGAGCAAGAAATTGAGGGGAGAGAAGCAGAGGCAATAATTTTCACAGGACAGTTTCAGCATCATTTACTTTGATGGTGGCCGTGACACTTTGTGGTTATTGCTCTGTACATTGGCATTGCTGTAAACACACATTGCTCAATACATCTCACTATAGTGTGTGTTTAAATCCATATCTATTGTCTGTTCGGGTTATGTGTGCCTCTCTACTGGAGGAGATTGTGGCACGGGGCCGGCGTCTGTCAAGGACATACCCGCTAATGAGGACAGTTCCTGTACACTTTCATGAAGATCCCTCCTTCTGAGCCAAATTCAAAGAGTACAAGTGATAAATCTGCGCCGCACAAATCTGAAATCCAAAGTGACCTTTACGTTTCTGCCTCATTACCTGAAAATATACCATTTGAGCATCTGTCATGTAAAAGTCACATAACTTATGTCGAAATAATCACAGGCGATCTAAAACATTCAAATCGTCCTTTGCAAAGGCCAAAGAAAGGAATAAAAAGCCTTGGGTAAATTCATTATGCTACTTGGGAGTCGAACCCACGTCCTTGGCTGTGTTAGTTTGTTTGCTTTATCAGTTGAGCTACAAAAACGAAATAACCTTATTGTCTAAAAACTATAATATAATGTTTAAAAACATTTAGGCATTTAAGTGTTAAGTCTGTGCCACACAAATCTTTAAGTTTGTGCCTCATTATCTTTTTTTGTTTTTAAATTTATTGTGCTACTTGGGAATCGCACCCACATCCTTGGCGGTGTTAGTTGTTAACGCAATGCTTTACCAGTTGAGCTACAAGAAAAAATTACCTCGCCATCTAAAAACTACTATAGATTGTTTAAAAATATTCAAATCAATTTAGATGTACAAGTGTTAAATCTGTGCCACACAAATATGAAATCCAAATCGACCTTTATGTTTGTGCCTCATTACCTGAAAATGTATCATTAGAGCATCTGTAAAAGTAACAAAACTAGGCAATTTAGAAGAATTCGAATCCATTGGCAAGGCCAAAAAAAGAAATAAAAAGCCTTTGGTGAATTTATTTTGTGACTTGGGAATCAAACCCACAGCCTTGGCGATGTTTATCATTTTTGCAATTAAGTTAAGCTAAAAGAAAGGATTTCTTTTTCTGAAAACTTAAATATGTTTTACAATCCAATCAAAATTCAAAGAAAACAAGTGATAAATCTGTATCACACAAATCTGAAATACAAAGTGACCTTTACATTTCTGCCTTATTACCTCAAAATGTACCATTTTAACATCTGTCATATAAAAGGCACATAACTACTGTCAAAATAATCACAGGTGATTTAAAACATTCAAATCATTGCCAAAGAAAGAAATAAAAACCCTTCAGTAAATTCATTGTTCTACTTGGGAATCAAACCCATATTCTTGAACGTGTTAGTTTGTTTGCTTTACTGTTTGAGCTACAAAAAAGAAATGACCTCATTATTTAAAAACAATCAAATCGTCCTTTGCAAAGAAATAAAAAGCCTTGGGTAAATTCATTGTGCTACTTGGGAATCGAACCCACGTCCTTGGCGGAGTTATTTGTTAATGCAATGCTTTACCAGAATCAAATCAATTTAGATGTACAAGTGTTAAATCTGTGCCACACAAATCTAAAATCCAAAGTGACCTTTACGTTTGTGCCTCATCACCTGAAAATTTACCATTTTAGCAGCTGTCATGTAAAAAAAACTAGGCAATTTAGAAGAATTCAAATCATCCATCGAAAATGGAAGAGTTACCATTTGTGTGACCATCTCTCGTGTAAAATTTACATAACTTATGTTGAAATAATCATAGGTGATCTTAAACACTCAAATCGTTCTTTGCAAATGCCAAAGAAAGAAATAAAAAGCCTTGAGTAAATTCATTGTGTTACTTAGGAATTGAACCCCCGTCTTTGGCGAAGTTAGTTGTTAACACAACGCTTTACCAGTTGAGCTACAAGAAAAACATGACTTAGTTGTCTAAAAACTACTATATATCATTTAAAAATATTTAACTCAATTTAGATGTACAAGTGTTAAATCTGTGCCACACAAATCTGAAGTCCAAAGTAACCTTTACATCTGTGCCTCATTACCTGAAAATATACCATTTAAGCATCTCTCATGTAAAAGTTATATAACTTATGTTGAAATAATCACAGGCATTCAGAACATTCAAATCATCCTTTGCAAATGCCAAAAAAAAAAAAATAAAATGCCTTGGATAAAATCATTGTGCTACTTGGGAATCGAACCTACTACCTTGGTGATGTTAGTTGTTAACGCAATGCTTTACCAGTTGAGCTACAAGAAAGAAATTACATCATTTAGGTGTACAAGTAGTTAATTTGCACCACACAAATCTGAAATCCAAAGTAACTTTTATATTTGTGCCTCATTACCTGAAACTGTACCATTTGATCAACTTATGTAAAAGTCTCACAACTTAAGTAACAGAACTAGGCAATTTATCAGAACTTAAATCATCTGTGACAAATGGTGAAGATAGAAATAAAAACCATAAGTAAATTCATTGTGTGCACTTGGGAATCGAACCCACAACCTTGGCTATGTTAGCTGGCTATGCTTTACCAGTTGAGCTACAAGAAAGGACCTCACTGTCTAAAAACTTGTAAATGTTTTACGTACCATTATTTACTTTGCTCCTTGGGAATCAAACCCATGAACTTGTCATTGTTGTTGTTATATTATCGCAAAGCATTACCAGTCAAGCTACAAGAAAGAAAGAAACTTGTCTAAAAACTCAAATATTTTACCTGCCATCAAATGTAATGACATGAGGGTCGGTTAGGGAGTAACAGGTCGCCGTTGGGACATCTTGAACTGTGATCTGCATTCGGATTCAGAAAAATTAAGAAATTATTACTGAATTATTCATACTGGCAGCTATTTGCACTGCAAATGTATCTATTATGATCTATTACAAGGAAATATTACTCACGAAAAAGATGCGCAACCACCTAAGGAGTCAACTTAGCATTGCTAAGACCTCAAAACATTCACAATTTAGACGCCATTGATGGGGATGATAATTCGGGAGCTATGCCGGCTGTAGCCTAATTATAATGCAGAAGAGTACAGTCTCTTCCCATTATTAAAGGGCACTGAGAGGCTTTTATGTTTACAGACAACACAGATGGTGGTCTGGGGCCGGCGGTGACACTTTATTTAAGAAGACTGGTGGTTTATGAGTGTTTACATTTCTTTCCTTCTGAATTACCACATTCTTGTCTGTCCTTTCGGTGTCAGCCTTATTAGAGGCTCTTTCTTCCTTTCAGCAGGGGTCAATTATGAGAACTGTAAGGCCGAGTCACAGCATACTTCAAATCTGGAGGGTTACGAAAAAATCTAACCGTGGCTGAACACTACACTACTACCACTTCTACTTATTTTGATGTGATTCTTTATGTAAAAACTCAAGTAATCCTTTCAACTGAGAAATTCTCAAAAAATGTCTGTCAGATTGTCTCAAGTCTTTATATGAGCCGTTTTATTTTCTATTTATTTTATATTAGGTTTTGTACTTTTAACACTGTTACAAAAAAAAAAGATAAAATAAAAAAGTAAAAATTAAACAAGCTAAAAGATGTCTGTCAAATTGTCTCACGATATTATATGAGCTGTTTTTTTTCTATTTATTTTATATTAGGTTTTATACTTTTCAACCCTGTTACAATAAATAAATAAGCTAAAACATGTCTGTCAAATTGTCTCAAGATGTTATATGAGCTGTTTTTTGTTTTATTTTATATCAAGGCTTTGTAATTTTCAACCCTGTTACAAAAAAGATCAAATAAAGAAATAAAAATAAAAAAGTGAAAATATGTAGAATGTATGTATTTTTCAACCCTGTTACCAAAAAATAGATAAAATAAGTTGCAATAAAAAGAAAAGTTAACATATGTCTGTCAAATTGTCTCAAAATTATATACGAGCCATCTAATTTTTTATTTATTTTATGTCAGGTTTCGTACTTTTCAACCCTGTTACAAAAAAATAGATACAATAAAAAAGTAAAGATAAAAGCTAAAATATGTCTGTTGAATTGTCTCAAGATTTTATATGAGCTGATTTATTTGGTATTTGTTTTATATCAAGTTTTGTACTTTTCAACCCTGTTCCAACAAATGAATAAAACAAAGTAAAAATAAAAAAGCTAAAATATGCTTGTCAAATTGTCTCAAGATTTTTATATGAGCTGTTTTATTTTCTATTTATTATACATCAGGTTTTGTAGTTGTCAACCCTGTTACAATAAAATAAAATAAAATAATAAATCTAAAACAATGTCTGTCAAATAATTTCAAGATTTTATATGAGCTGTTTTATTTTCTATTTATTTTACATCAGGTTTTCCAACCAATTACAAAAAATGTGAGTGAAAATAATACTCTAATAATAAACCCTTATTCTTAAAATAAAATAGACAATGTTTAATCAAAAATAAAAAGATAAAATTCAACAAAAACAAACAAATAAATACATGGTAACAGCGTTGCAAATGTAGCCTAAATTAAGTTATTACTCTAGTTTTAAAAAAAAATTTGATTTATAAAAATTGATCAAATTATTTTTCCCTTAAATTACTGAACAAAATTATCATATAATTTTCTCAATTTTCGCTTGATCTTTTTTCTTTCTACGATAACTTTGGTAACAGGATTGAACGTCTGACCAATGCGATCATCACAACAATATCTGTAAAAACTGCAAAAATGTAATAGTCTTTACTAGTATCCCACCTTGATGTGAAAATGATCCAAATGATGGTACTTCTTGGGTACTTCCTTTGTAATTATTATTATTTATTTATTTTTTTTACCTAATGCAAATGTGAAAATTGTGGCAATAGTGTTGTATGCACCCCTAGGCTATTTCTTTCTACTGTACCTTTATGACTTTTATATGTAAATAACCTTTATTATGATTGGTTAACATCAGGGTATGCAAGAAAAATTCCCCTCGAAACCATTATCATTGTAAATGTATTGTAATCTCAAGCACTTCATTGTCCTGAAGGCCATTTCATAGAGCACTTATCAAATTACAGATATTAATTAAGTACAAAACCACTCAAGCAACTAATATTAAATTTGAAATGCATGCTAAAGTTTGGCTAACCTTGAGTGCAGGAGGGTTGTAACCTCTCCAGAGGCGAGGACTGCCTTCGGCAAGCTGAGCGGAAAGGAAGCTGACCCGGTTCCCGTCCCGGGTGAAATCAGTAACAGCGGTGAGAGTCACGGTATCCTGAGCGCAGACGTTGTTTCGACAGGGCTGGGACAGGAGCTCGACCGAGCAGGATGATAAGGCCATGTTTGAAACCTCCACGACTACATTGTCTGAGACATTCAGAAAGAGATTATCAGTAGATATATCCTCAAACGAAAGGGAAAAACTCAAAGACAAAATGTTCTTGAGAGGAAAAGGATGATTCATGCATATGCGATCACATTCAAAGCCTTTAACCTAAGGTACATAAGAGATTAAACCATGACAAGAAAGACATTTTATGAACACAAATACACATTTGTATCAGTATTCAGAAAGATGAAGAAGACAAAGAAGAAGAAGATGATGATGATGATGATGAAGAAAATTACAATTTGAAAAGAAAAAAATTCACAGAAGCTACTGGAGCAAATAAAAGTTTGAGTTGAGCTTGAGTTGGCAAATAAAAAACAAACAAACAAAAAACAAACAAACATGCATTAAAACCATAAAACAAACATAAATCAATAAATAATTACAAAAAAATATATACAGGTATATTAATAAAAAAAAGCAATTACAGCGCTTAAGTTGGGAGGAAAAACACATAAAAATTAAAACATTTTCTATTTATTTTATGAGAGATTTTCTGTTTTTCAAAGGGAATAATGCTAAAAAAAAAATTCTATAAGATGCTTTAAGTTCTATTTATTGTATATCATGTTTTCTCATTTTCAACCCTGTTGCAAAAAAAAGAGAAAATGCTAAAAAAAAGTCTATAAAACTATCTCAAAAGATTTTCTATAAGCTGTTTTTTTCTATTTCTTTATATCAGGTTTTCTATTTTTCAACCCTTTTAAAAGTACGCAAAAAACCCAAAGAAAAAGGAAAATGTACGACAGAGAGAGAAAATTCTCTCACAAATTTGTATTTGTGCAGGTTTATATTCTGTTTATTTTATATGAGGTTTTCTGTTTTTCAACTCTGTTACAAAAAAAAAAAAAAAAAAAAAGTCGAACTGTGTCACAAGATTTTTTTGTAAGCTGTTTTATTTTCCATTTATTTTATATCAGGTTTTCTATTTTTCAACCCTGTTGCAAAAAAAGGAAATACTAAAAAAATCTGTCAAACTGTCTCAAAAGATTTTCTATAAGCTGTTTTTTCTCATTATTTTATATCAGGTTTTCTATTTTTCAACCCTTTTACAGAGAAAAAGTAAAATGAACGACAGAGAGAGAGAAAAAAGAAAATTCTGTCTCGCAAATTTTTATTTGCGCATGTTTATTTTCAATTTATTTTATATGAGGTTTTCTGTTTTTCAACTCTGTTACAAAAAGGGAAAGTGCTTTATAAAAAAAAAAAGTCACTGTCTCACAAGATTTTTTGTAAGCCGTTTTATTTTCCATTTATTTTATATCAAGTTTTCTATTTTTCAACCCTGTTGCAAAAAATGGAAACACTAAAAGATTCTGTCAAACTGTCTCAAAAGATTTTCTATAAGCTGTTTTATTTTCTAATTATTTTGTATCAGTTTCTACTTTTTCAACCCTGTTATAAAAAGGGAAAATAAGCTGTTTTTTACATTTATTTTATATCAGGTTTTCTATTTTTCAACTTTCTATTTTTAAAAGGACCCAAAGAACACAAAGGAAAAAGGAAAATGTACGACAGTGAGAGAGAAAAAAGAAAATTCTGTCTCATTATTTCCAATTTATTTTATATGAGGTTTTCTGTTTTTCAACTCTGTTACAAAAAAAGGAAATGCTAAAAAAAATCTGCCAAACCGTCTCAAAAGATTTTCTATAAGCTGTTTTATTTTTGAAGTATTTTTTACATCGGTTTCTATTTTTCAACCGTGTTAAAAGGAAAAACGCAAAAATTCTGTCGAACTTCAAAAGATTTTCTATAAGTTGTTTTTTTCTATTTATTTTATATCAGGTTTTCTATTTTTCAATCCTTTTCAAAAAGGAAAATGCTTTAAAAAAATCTGTCAAATTGTCTCTGTCATCTGTCAAAAGAATTTCAATGAGCTGTTTTATTTTCTATTTTCTTTAATTATTCTATATCAGTTTCTATTTTTCAACCCTGTAAACATAAATAAACAAACAAACCAAACACATAACAAATTAGTTTAGAATGTATTAAATTGTTTAAAAAATACCAAGTTAAAAAAAATATATATGCATTTAAATCTATAAAACAAAAAAATCTAATAAATAAATAACAATAAATCAAGAAACAGCAAAATATATTAGCAAAAAAAAAAAAAATAATAATAATAATAATAACATTTTTTGAATAAATAAAATGAAGGAATAAAAAGCATGTTTACAAATAATAATAATAATAATAATAATAATAATAAAAACTTCAAACTGTTTTTGCAGAAGCGATCAGAGCACTTGAGTTAGCAAAAAAAAACATAGACAGACAGACAGACAGACAGATAGACAGATAGATAGATAGATAGATAGATAGATAGATAGATAGATAGATAGATAGATAGATAGATAGACCATCAAAAAACAGATACATTTAAAACTGTTTAAAACAAAAACAATTAAAGTTTTACTTATTAAATAAAACAAATACATTTAAAATTTATAACAATAAAAATAATGGGGGAAAAAATTAATCAAAATTTATATCACCATTTCCAACACTGACAATTCCCAAATGAGTTTGTCAGTGATTCACATACTAATATACACACCTGATTCATGAACGCTAAGAGCAAGAGACACTTTGCAGCGGCGACTGTGTTCAAACCCATGGCAGGGAATAGGAACTGTGCTGTGTACGGCCAAAACGTGCTTTTTAGCATCCTCGCGGATGTGCAGGACATCTGGAACAAACTGCAAAAAAAGTGTTGGACGGTTGGCCAAAGCCCGTGTAAATCAAACACCATCATACAGCTCTGTTAGACATGGATAATTATGCAACATAATATTTGCAATGCTGCAATGTGTATTTAGCCGGTAATTATCGCTTCAGGCATTGTGCACGATGCATGATCCATCATAATTATGAAGAATTAGATGTAACTGAGTTTACCTTAATTCCCGCGAAAAACCCAGGGCTTTCTTTAGACGCCGACTGCGAGCTGGAGGAGTTTAACAGGAAGGTGGACACGCTGCAGGAAAACTGTCAATCAAACCAGAATGTCATGAAGGTCATGCTGATTGAGCACAGAGATAGAAACTATAGAAATCAATAACACTACACTTTAGTTGTAGGGAACGGTTTATTTTTTATTTAATAATTTAATAAAAAATCTTTCTTCTCTCTTTCCCACTTCACTTCCTGTTAGCTATAATCTGTCCTACTGTAATAAAGGCCAAAAACTAATCTTTAAATAATTATTCTTAAATTAATTATTCGTTAATAATAATAATAGTAATAATAATAATAATAATGCTACAAGGAAACATTAATTACTAAACAAAAATTATTGAGAGGCCAAAAATTTTACATTTTTTTCATAATGCAATGTGTTTGAGGGCTCAAAACTATAGAAATCAATATATGCAATTTAATTGCAAGCAAACCTTTTTTTCCTTACTTATTACTTTAAAAATAAATAATAATAAAATAGTAATGAAAAATTTAACTGAATAAATTAGTAATCATTTTATTCATATATGGGAATGCAGCCTTGCTGATTCCACAAAATCATATTTTATAATTATCATTATAATATATAATATTATAATTATCATTATAAGATATAATATAACATCCAAAATAATAATAACAACACAATATATAATGAATTTTTATTGTAAGGAACATCTTGTTTATTACTTTAAAAATGAATAATTAAAAAGTTAAAGTTAATTAAATATTTTACATCATTCATTACTTTTTAAAGATTTAGTCATATTTGGGAATATAATAATATATATTTTCTTTAAAAATAAAATCCAATTATTAAATAATTAAATAAAATTATGTATTTATTACATAATAATAATAATAATAATAATAATAGGAACCATTAATTACTAAACAAAAATTAGAAAAAAGATTAATTAAGGTTTTAAATTAATTAAAATATTAGATTTATCTAAGATTTGTATAGTAATATAATATAATATAATGTAATACAATATAATATAATAAATAATATATAATATAATATAATATAATATAATATAATATAATATAATATAATAAATAATATTATATATATATATATATATATATATATAAATAAAATGAACATTTGTATACTTTTATTGTAAGGAACACTTTTTTTTATCACTTTAATATTAAATAATTAAAATAAATATAGATTTTATTCATATATGGCATTGTAGCCTTGCTAATATATCAATATACTGTATATATTCAAAAAATAAAATATATAAATATTTTGAAAAAAAAAAAAAAATTGCGTATTTTTGTT
>JAHKKF010533876.1:9689-32087 GCA_019740295.1 Labeo calbasu
TTCTCAGATGCCTGTCGGTGTGCCGTCACACCGACAGAGGCCGCTCCCACGATAGTTGATTGACATGAGCGATTTACCTTGAATCAGCCGTCACAGTCCACCCTCTGTGTTTCGATGCTGGAGCAGGAATGTAAGTTATACAAGAATATGTCCAATTGAGCGATTGAGGTGTTGTGTTGCTGGATGTAATAATGAACATAGTGGTCGTCATTTACTCCTGACATCTGAGCCGCTGAAGATGCAGTAGATTAGGTTTGTTTGTGAAGGGAATGCACCTCCCGATCTACATATATCAGTCTATGTTCGCGCGAATCATTCATGATCCAGCTTCACTTACAGCACAAGTGAGTATAAGGGGTTTTTTTATGAATCTTTGCGATCGCCTTGCCTTATAACGTGGTAGTTAGGAAGTTTAGCGGCTAAACGCGGCTACATGCGGCTAATGTAAACAACACCGTCTTTCCACAGAGTGAAGAGAGGGGTGGGTTGAGCAGAGCTCATTTGCATTTAAAGGAACAACCCCTTAGAATGAGATGATTTTTACTGAGCTCATTTTGACAAGGTAAAAAGGGTGTTGTTTTACAAAACCATTGAGAATTTTTAATCAAAGTATATTAGAGACTTTTTATTAAGACCCTAAAGAATCATATCAACTTGTGGAAAATGGGCATCTGATGACCCCTTTAAAGGAAAAAATAGAGAGAGACTGATATCGGCAGAGAACAATGTCAAATGTACCGTCCCTCCCATAGACGCGGCATTAGAAACACCCTCGCATTAGCGTTAACTAGTTTTTTGGAACTTAATAAAAGGTGATATAATACAAAGAATAGTGTTACAAATGTACATAAATTAAAAAAAAAAATCAAAATATGAAAAAAATTTCAAGGATTTATGATGATGACCGTTAAAACGCATCATCACGGTCTTGTGAAAAGGGTCCATTACGTTTCGTTCCAGCCAGGAAATCTCTAATTTGGATAAAGGCATCATTATCGCTGTAACTAAATGAAAACAAGATGTAACGTTAAACATTTTGAATGATGAAATGTAAGGACAATTAACACTTGTCTGCAATAATATATGGTTTATCTGTGTTCTTCAAGCCTTGTGTTCTTATTTTCATAATGATTAAATATATCTGTAAGCCACTGCTAATCGGCCTACATGGAATATGACTACAGAATATATTATCTGCCTATTTCTGTGATACAAAGCCACATCAGATCAGTCCCGGCGCCTGATCTGATGTGGAATAAAAAGAATAAAGGAAAAGAATATTGCCGCTTTTCTTACACACCAGTGCATTAACAAACTTACAAACATCAGTGTGTATTTAACAAATGAATTTTTTTGCTAGTAATTAATTTAAATGTCTGAAACATTATTTTTATGTGGCTGAAAACACTGAATCGTTGTGATATAGGCTAAAAAACACTGAACGCATCTATTTGGCTCATCGCCAGACAAAGCGCAAAAGCATGTTGGAATTTAGCAGTTAAAGTTGAAATACAGCTGTGATTGTCTGCATGGAATGGTTAACATCAACAAGTTTTGGGGGGTTAAAGTGGGTCAAATAGAATCTGAGGTGGTACAAATCAGATCGGAGCGGTACCCCTCGGTTGAAATCACATTCAATTTAGCTTTTCGAGTTTAAAATCGTATTCCAGAGATGAAGGGGTCGGTCTTTCAGATCATTGCAGGGGGGTAGAGTTGTCAAAAGGTACCGGGTTCGGTACTTTCGGTACTGAAATTTTAAAAACGTCCATTTCCTGCTCGCATTTGAGCGCTGTTGAGCAGATTTTTAAACATCGCGTGAACACTATGGCCAATCAGCGATGTTTAAAAATCTGCTCAACAGCGCTCAAATGTGAGGGGGAAATGGACGTTTTTAAAATTTCAGTACCGAACCCGGTACCTTTTGACAACTCTACAGGGGGGGCTTCAAGTCCCCCCCTTGACACCGGGCCTGTATCAGATCACATAAGAATAAGTTCACATAAGTTATTTTAAACACTCGACTGATGTTGTGAATTAAAAACATGTTATAATGTTTTTTAATAACTTTTGTTTTTATAATTCTTTTGTTGGACAACATGTTTAGAAAGGCTTATTGCATGTCAGTAGAAGGGAAGATACTCAGCGTGTGTTGCTTTTTCAAATATAAGTGGGGTAGCGTTTTTCTATCTCAGCACGTGAAATCATGGGCACACACAGCAAATTCCAAGAGAAATAAAACAACGAAATTACTTAAATGCAAAATCAAAAAACCGCAATTCACAAGCGCGTATTGAACCGTGGATGTCGTACCGAACGGTCGATATTATATTGAGAATTGTGACATCCCTAGTAGATGCACTGGGGACCCGTTTGGAACTTAAAAACATGCAAAAAGTATCCAGTTATAATGTTAGCAAGAATTTTATATCAAAAAATTTAAAGTTATGCATGGCTAGCTGTGACTAGATTTAAAGACGTGAAATTATATTCCCAAACATTCATTTGAGGGGGAAGTTGGGAGACTGCATTTTTTAGCCGTTTCATTTATTTATTTTTTTAACCATTTTATTTTTATATTTTTTATGATGTATATTAAATTGTTAGAAAGATACTTACAGAAATTCAAAAATGTGTCCAGCTACATTTTGTTGTGCAGTAGCTTATACATTGTGCAGGAAAGTATGATTTCAAATAAAATATAAACAAATAAACTTATTACTAGCAATAGCACAAATAAATACAATAGAATAAAGGTACAGAAGAAATGAAATGCGTAAATTTCAATAGAATGTTACAATTTTTTAGCTGAAACCATAGTATTTGGTGATTAATAAAATGCAAGAGAATGTCATTTTCAAGAGTCAAAAAAAGCATATCAGGCAGCACAAAATTAACTATTTTGAGGAAGCGATTGGTCTGTACAAGAAACTGAACATTGTTTGCAACATTATCACTAGGGCTGCCTTTGACTAAAACATTTTCTGATTGACTAATAGTCGTTCATTCAAAGAGTTTAGTCAACTAATCCCACGTTTATATTAATAAACCACAAAATTCATAATAATAAGACAGCACAGATTATCAAGTTATTTAATCAAAACTCTCTTTCAGTTGTGGTCAACAGTAACTCTAAATTGAAATGTGCCAGTATACTGGTGTGTATGATCTTATGATGCCTGTGTTTTGCCAACTCATTCAGAGCTGTAGTAACTCCCAACAGATCACTGAACTTAGGAAATAGTTCGACCTTGGACAAAAGAATTGATGAGCTGCTGATATAAGCATGCATAAACTTAGCATTTAAATGGAAGGGAGAAATGAATGCTTTTATGGTTTCTCCTGGTTTATGTGAAAGGGGGTAAAACATAAACCATCTTTGGTTTTACATCATTATTGGGGGCTTTAATAATATAGTTTGCATATATGTTACATCATTGCATGATTATGTAAAGATACTGGTGAATCAGTTATTTGAACCAGGTCATTGAAACAAAGTGTCCGAAAGAACCAGTTCGAAAAAGAATCAAACCTCCCTGTTTGTCTTACAATTTGTCTTTGCTGTTATTTACAACATTATTACCTAATGCTGAAAGTCTCGCAGCACAGCATGCGGGTCACTGTGTATGAATGATGTGGTGATGTAAAAAAGATTTTTGCACTGTATTGAGAGAGAGAATCAATCACACCATTTGTAAAATTAGAAATTAAATTACAGTCTCTCAGAAAATTTTCAAATTACTGATTTGATCTGATAGTCTGTGTGTATTAATTTGCTCTTTCACCCTACATGATTTAGGGAAGAAATGTTTGAAGGAATTTCCTGCATTAGAAGCACTGAACCTATAGAAATGAGAAAAAGTATGTGCAATACCTGCAATCCTGTGCCAAAAATATACAAACTATATTTTAATTTTCTACATGAGCATATGGGACACTAAAGCTGTGTCCAAAATCACACCCTATAGAGTCATTCCATGTCAAATCAACCACATTTCAAAAACTTCCCCTGCTAAAATTTTTGATTATGCTAATATTTTATTTTCTGAAGGAAGATACACATGTATAGTGATGAAACCCAAAATATTAAATGTCAAGAATGAATATTTACTGAATAATCCACTATTTTATAGAGGGAGGTCAAAATGATAATTTTCATCTAAGATTCAGAGTCAAATTACAGGGAGCTAAAAATTACTTCACAAAGATGACAGCATCATAATGTTATTTTACACAGAGATTGGTAGTTCTATTGTTAAAATCTTTTGACTTTAGCAATCTTTGTTGCATTATGTGCCAATGGTGACCATTCCCTCTTACAAAACGATTGCATAGAACATACCTATTTGAGTCTCATAAAAAATAAGTTCTTGTGTCAGGTTATAAATAACCAGAATTAATTGGAAATAATAGAAATAATACTTCCCTATGAGGCGTGGGATATGTTTTAAACATGTTACAGTACTGCATGTTTAAACTCTTTCAGAAGCTGTTAAAATGAACAAAATCCCTTCTTCCAAATATACTTGAACTGATTAAAATATAGAATCTTATGAATAGACTACAGAAAGCAAGGTAATGTGCCTCTACTTGACCATTTCAGTGCATTTTTAGAGCTCAGACAGGTATGCTCTATGCAGTTGTTTTGATGGAGGGAAACATGATACAATTCTAATTTTAATATTATTTCAGACATTGTTCTTTAAATAAAATCAGCATCGGCTGCATACAAAGTGACAAACATTTGGTTTTTGACCACTGAAAATGGGTAACATTCAACAATCATGGACATGGAGCCTTATTGAGATCCCCATACCCCCAGGACTGAATGATGTAGGGCCTTGAAAATTAAGATCCCAAAAGAAAAGTTTCTTAACAGCTAGAATCTAAAATCATATTGCAATATCTTTATTATTTCATGAGTTACAGGCATGCAAACCTTGGATAAAGAACATTTATGCCATTCTGGTATGTTCAGTGCAGTTCTTGACAGAAAAAAATTAGATATATCTCCAGTTTCAAAGACATTCCTCTTTAAAAGAAAAGAAGTATCATATTTTTCCAATCTGACCCACATTTGGTTTTTGACCACTGAATATGAGTACATTTGAATTATTTACTCCTGGAGCCATATTGAAATTTCAATATCTCTGGAACCGAATCTCTTAGGGCATTTAAAAAAATGCCAAAAGGAAAGTTGAGACCCTTTTGGCATTTTTTTTTTATATTGAGAAATATTTGCAAAATCAAAAATTTGAGCCGGAGACCTCTGGTTGAGTTGACATGGAATCACCCTATACCCTAGTATATTTTTCTATGCTATGTAAGCATGTGTGCAGTCTGGCCATTCTCAGACTAATTATTTTGGGCTGAAGGGGGAGCTACTATGAATATAGTTTTTGGGGGTTTTTTTTATTTTTTATTATTTTTTTTTTTTTACGACGTGCCTATAAAGAAAGCTGACAAATATCTTACAAATATTTAGTTAATGTTCAGTCTCCTCCACTGATCAGTTCATAATGCTGACTTAAAGCTGATGGTTGTTTCATGTTTTCAAAGCCTAGAAACTATTCACGCTGCCTGCTCTGTGGAACGGGTGGTATTTTCTGTTTATACAGACAGAGTTTAGTGGCTAACAAAACTCATTATGTCGGGGGTTTTTTTTATTGTTTATAAATATATCATTCAGCTGTGCAGCAATTTTAGTTCAAATAGCTGCAGAGCTGCAGTTCTCTGGGGTGCAATGCATATACCTACATCCATATTCGCTTACTGATTTTTGTTTACTATTTCACCATATAGTGCCCTGCTGTGCCATTTACTAAAAACAATTAAATCATTTATAAATACAGTGTAAGTGAATTTACTCAATAGATGTTTTTTGTTTCCTCTTAAGGAGCTGTCTGAATCTTCTGTTGTCATTCTCTGAGCAAATCCCAGGTGCCTTATGGGAGGAGTTTCAGTCTTCTGTCAAGGTCAGAGACAATACTTTATTGTATGTTTTTATTAACATAAAGGTAACATGCAGCATCTGGGGAATAGATGGATGGACATGGATCATTAAATTGTGAGGCAGAATGATACAATTAGGGATTATCACCCTCATATTAGCATCACATTTTAATAAAGGATCAGCTTTATTAACTGCTACAATTAGATACAATGGCAGTTAGCTACAATGGCTACACTCTGAAGTATCTGAATAATGTTTTTTATTCACATATATTTTTATTCACAGTGAATAAAATCATATACACGTATACATGCGTACATACAAACAAATGTTGTGTGCTGTGATGATAAAAACTGATTAAAATGAGAAACAGTGCAAGTCGCTTGATCCATTTAGATGTGACACAGAGTTGTGTTATATAGTCAACAGCCATGGTAATGTAAACTGCATGATGAGGTAAAGTGGAAAACGCCAAAACATAATTACAGCATCATTGTAATTTAACTTGCTGTTAGTAACACTGTACAAATAGCAAAAAAACAAAACAATCAGTACTCTTCAAATAACATATATACATTAAAAGTAAGTACTTTTGTATTTTTGCTTAAGTAAAATTTGTTTTGGTTTTTTGTTTTTTTACTGGAATAATGTTTCATTAGGCTTTAACTTAGCTACAAGAAATGTTAGTCATTTTGTCTTTTGTCAAATACTCGATAGATCGACTGAAGTTAAGCAGTCAGTCTCTGGTTTTTAATGCCCCATCTCAAGTTAAAATGAGTAAGAACCTGTCTCAAAATGCAGCGGCCATTTCCATTCATTTTGTACTGTCTGGTTTCCACACACATATTATGATGTACACTAATGAGCCATTGCATTATGACCACCTGTCTAATAACCTGTAGGACCTCCTTTATCCCACAGAACAGCAGCCAAGCAATGAGGTATTAATTCAACGAGGTGGCGATAGGTCTCCTGGTGTATCTGGTACCATAATGTCAACAGCAGGTCCTCCAATTGCTGTACATTGGGGGTGGTGGTGATGTAACACGAACCCACTTTTACAAGTCGAACCACAAATGTTAGACTGGGTGAATTTGGAGGCCAAGGCATTAAAAGAAATTCCCCATGTTCTTCAAATCACTCATTGACTATTTTGGCAGTGTGGCATGGTGCATTATCCTGTTGGTAATGGATACCTGACAGCTGTTGTGCTATTGGGATAACGAGGCCTAAAATGTCCCAAGAAAACATATGCCCACAGCGTAACCGGCCTGTGTCCGCTCAACAGTAGACCCAGGTGCTATAGCCTCTGTTGGTAATCGGTGTATTTAAGTTTGACAAGGACACATTCTTCCAGTCATCCACGGTCCAATCTCGATGATCTTGTGCCCATTTCGTGCGTTGTTGGCGATGGTGTGTAGTTAGCACGGGGACCTGGCTGGGTTGTCGGCGACGCAGGCCCCTACGCAAAAAACTGCAATGAACTGTGTGCTGTGACACATTGTCCTGGTCACCACTGTTGTAGCTGCTGGTGATTTGTTTCACTGTGGCCCTCCAGTCACTGTGAAAATTGCCCAACAGTCTCCGCTTCCCTCTGGCATCAATAAGCTGGATGACATTTCGTCGTTTGGCCATCCGTGCACTACTTTTAATATGTACTCACTTCAATGGCATGTGAACAACCCACACGCCAGTTGCTGTGCCTTCACAATTTGTCCTCCTTCAAACTGCGATAAATCGGCAGCTTTTTGGGTGGTGTATATACTGCTCTGTGAACTGCACCTGCTGCTGCTCATTACTGGGGTGATCATAATGTAATGGCTCATCAATATATAGTATATGACAACATTTTTTTTGTTATGTGTAATTGTTTTGCTTGTTCAAGATCTGTGTAACTTTTCATGCATATTTAAAATTTTAAATCACAATAAAACTATAATTCTTTATCGTGTAACTATTTGAACCTTGGACCTTGGAATGACCCATTACCACCACAGTGTGTGCATTATGAGTGTGTTTTTGATTTCTCTTGGTACAGATGGCTCATGGCATTCTTCAGGCACATGGAAACTCACAGCTTCACACCCTGTTGACGCTAGCAGAGGACAGTGGTGTGTGGTCCAACGCCACGCTATGTAGCCTTCTCTCAAGTGACATCCCTAATGTAGAGAAAGGTGAAATGCATTCTACTATCTATAACTTTCTTATTTGAATGTTCTGTTTTGGTTTATTCTCATTTGTTCCATACTGTGGTAATAATAGCATTAATTTATGATTGTATTGCTGCTGTTGTTAACATGATTGAATGTGCGTCTTCTATAGTACATGAGTTTTTATCTCGAGAAGGACCTGAACTACTTCATATGCGTATAAAGCACCTCATTAAACAGAAGCATATGGAAAAAGCTGCAAGACTAGCAAAGACATGCGCAGAGTTTCCTGAATTTGGAGGAAAAAAGAACTTCAGACAAATCTACCTCGTATGTCTGTGTGAAATAAAGCCACAAGAAGAACTTATGCAAGAGGTAAGGTTCCTTAAAAAAAGGTCTGTCTACTTTGCATTAAAGTTTAAGTGTATTTGGAATGTATTTCTGCTCTTTCACATTTTTTTGCTTCATTTGAAATTACAACCTTAATTCTCATATAAACACTGATCAGTGCTCCTACTGTATATCATATATGATAATCACAAGCTCAAATTTGCTTGACACAAAAACCAATGATGTTCTTACATGCTACACAAGTATGACTCAACTGCTTTCATTTTCATGAAATACTAAAATATGTTTAGAGTTTGATGACCCTTTCTATGTTGTTATTAGTTAAAGAGTTAGTTCATCCAAAAATTCTGTCATCATTTATTCATGTTGTTTATCTTTGGAACACAAATGAAGATTTTTAATATTCTCTCATCCTTGATTAACGCACATACATGAAGCTCATCAGACATGGTAAACATGGAAGCCCAATTGTATTTTCTTGATGTGCAAGATGAAAGCTCATTAGGCTTCTCTGTGTAACATATTTGATAAGCTCTGTCCATGTGCATTGTTCAGTGTTTATATATGAATAAAAGCCAAAAAACATTAAATTATTTCATCATATAAAGCGATCGTGTCTCTTAAGAAGACTCAATTCATATGAATGAATTCTTACCAGGTCTTTTTGTACTTTTTGATGCATGAAAGTTGGATGGACAATAATGATGTGAGAATTAAGTATATTAAGTATTAATTTGTATTCCAAAGATGAACAAATTTCTTATGGGTTTAAAATGACATGAGAGTAAGTAAATCAAGGCTTGACAATTGTTTTCTTTACAATTATTATTTTTTATCTTTATAAAGAGCTACATGGAGATATTTACAAGCAAAATAACACACACGGACACACTGGTGAGACAAAACATTATGACCACTCATGTGAATATTGTAAATATGTGAAGTGAATATTATTAATCATCTCCTAACAAAGTCACGTGTGAAGGTCTGGGCAATTTATATGGTAAATGATCAGTTAATGTCAGTGTGTTGGTGCAGGAGAAATGGGCAGAAATAAAGATCTGACTGACTTTGACTAAGGCTAGATTGTTGTGTCCAGACAACTGTGTCAGAGCATCTCTAAAACAGCAAGGCTTGTGGTGTGCTCCTGGTCAGCATTTGTGAGAACCTGCCTACCAAGAGTGGTCCAAGAATGGACAAACTATGATAGGCTATGAAGGTGCAGACTGGTCAGAGTGCCCATAATGACCCTGCTCCACAGCCGAAAGCCCCTAAAATGGGCACATGAGCAATGAAACTAGACCTTGGGGCAGTGGAAGGAAGTTATCTGGTCTGATGAGTCCTGTTTTCTTTACATCACATTTACTTGGATGTAATGGCTTCAGGATACACTGCAGGAATATGACAAGCTGCTCGAGGGACTGTGATGCTGTGAGCAGTGTTCTGCTAAGAAACGTGTGGACATTCCACCTCTCTAAACCTCATTGCAGACCAGGTACACTTTATGGCAATGGTGTTCCCTGATAGCAGTGGCCTCTTTAAGCAGGAAATTGCTGCACTGCACACACTGCTCTGGGATTTACAGAAACAAAGAAGAGTTCAAGTGTTGTCCTGATCTCCAAAATCCTCAAATGATAATCTGATCGAGCATCTGTGGGATCTGCTGGAAAATTCAGTCCAATTCATGCCGGATCAACCTGGCAGCTTAAGGACACAAAGGATCTACTGATAATGGCTTGTTGCCACAGGACACCTTCAGGGGTCTTGCAGAGTCCACGACTCGGTGGGTCAGTGTTTTTTTGCCAGCACAAAGAGGGCCAAAAGCATATTAGAATGGTGTTCAGAATGTTTTGGCTCATCAGTGTGTCTGTGTGTGTGTGTGTATATATAGATACACACATACACACACATTATAACCAAAATTCTTTTCATTCTGTTTGATAGATAAAGGAGGTAGACTGCAAAGAGGCTCTGGACATGATTTGTAATTTAGAGTCTGAGGAAGATGAAAAGGGAGCTCTCAGTCTTTGTACAGCATTTTTCAAGCGCCAGCTTTTCAGTGGTGATGCTTATTGTGCCTGGTAAGCCCCTTGTTCTTACTCTGAATTTTCAGTCACTGTACATCAGTGCTGCACTAATGTAAAAGTAACTGTGAATTTTTCAGCTACAATTGACCCTTCGCAAAAACTCGCCCTCCTTAGTTACTGTTCCGACAAACAACGCCACTCTCACACTACACGTATTCTAACGCAGTGAAAAATACATTGCGGGACAAAGAGGAAACTGACAACACACCAACAGACAAGACAGAGCAGGTTGCTTCAGGTGTGAAACAAGGCTTTAAAATGTTGTCATTGTTTAAGAAGTTCAAACAATAAATACCGTTTTGTGGCTTTTAATGTGTCGTGACAGATCACTGTATTGCCTTATTACATCAGTCGACACGGGTCGTCTTTTCTTCTTTACTTAAAGCACGAAAAAAAACATGAATGAACATCAGAACGTATTTTCACGTTCAAAGGCGGAAAGATGTCAATACACAAAATGTTTCAAGTTTAAGTTCATCAAAGTTAATCTACTCTCCTGTTTGATTTGTTTGTTGGACAGAATGGCGGGTTCGGCATTATGATTGGTCAGATCAACCAAGCTGTTTGCGAAGGGTCAATTAATTTTTCTTAAATTTTGTTATTTACGTGTTTATTTTGTATGTGCAATGCACACATATGTATTTGGCAAGTCAGTATTCTGATCATGTATTTCTTCTAAGCTCATTTACAAATTTCAAATGCCATCAATCTAATTAATTTCTGTTAAGATTGTATATAATCATTTATAGGTGATATGTAGTGATGCACTTTAGTTTATCTTTATTTTGATGAACTAGTATTAATTTGCAAATCTGAGTATTAATTTGCAAAACTGAATGTTACTTTGACACTCTTTTATTGTGATGCGACCAATCCAAAACCTGCTCTTGGAGGGCCTCTGTCTTGTAGTTTACACATCTGGACCAGCTAATCAGGATCTTTAGAAACTAATGAGAAAATAATAGAAATAGAAATAGAAAATAAAAAAGAAAATAAGCAAGTGTGTTGGTGGTTGGAGCTCAACTCTGCAGGTGGTCAAGAATGTTGAAAGAAGCAGTGCAACTTGCATGTATCATTTTTATGTAATCGCTCAATATACTGTTTCACCTTTGGAACAACATTAGTAAAATAACTTTAAAAAGGAGCTGGACACATGCACCTATATTACATTCTTTCACTATATTTTTAACTTGTTAGTGATGTCTTCATCCTATTTAATGTATTTGTGAATACATCTCTACCGAATGCAAGTGAGGTAGGTTGAAGTTCTGGAAAATAGTGTCACTGGAGATTAAAGAGATATCAGTGGTGTTACACTTAATTCTTCGCCTTAATTCTTTCCTTCTTAATTTTTAATTTTAGAGAGAATGTCTTGTCTTCTAAGCCTATTATTTGGTTTATTATTTGGATTACATATCACCTATAAATTACTATATACAATCCTACTAGAAATCAGAATCAGTGTGGTTTTGAATTGGGTACATTTGATAAAATGTGCTTGGAAAAATATGTATGATCAGAAAATTGACTTGCTTAATAATTATGCACACACTGTACAAGTGGTGACGAAAACATCACCTGATAGTAAAAAATGAAGTCTTTGCATAAAGATAACTAAACAATTTTGAAAACAATAATTGTGATTATCATTTTATATTGTGCATCTTACAGGGAGCTGACACTGTTTTGGAGTAAACTACTAATACGGCTCGAATCAAAACAGGCCTTTTTGGAGCAATGCAGACTGTTAGCGCGCCTCTCTGGGAGTGTGTACCATATTCTGCTCCTCATCAAAGTCATTCAGGCTGAGGTTAGAAAAGTTTTTGTTTTTATGTAAGTGTGTTTTGGAAACCAAGGCATTGGCACTCAGTTGACAGTGACATTTTTGTTTCCTTAGGTTGAGGAAGGAGGACTTTCAGTGTGCATCGAAATGTGCATTCAAGCACTAAAAATGGGAGTTAATGATAACGAGGGCTGTAATATCTCCATCTGCAAAACAATCTCTTGTTTGCTGCCTTTAGACTTGGAAGTAAAACAGGCTTGTCAACTCACTGAGTTCCTGATAAAGCCGTCTTTGGACTCTTATTATGCTGTTGAGACTCTCTTTAATGAGCCTGACCAAAAGCTTGAGCAGGATGATCCTCCGATTCTAAACTCACTACGCTGTGACCTGTTGTTGGCCTTAAAGACTAAGTGGCCTTTCGATCCGGAGTTCTGGGACTGGAAAACTCTAAAACGTCAATGCCTTGCTTTGATGGGTCAGGAGGCAGCAGCTATATTGTCTACTGACAAATTTACCGACAGTGAAGACAATGAAGTCCATGACCCTGATGAGAAATATTTTAGACATCTGCATTTCACCCATAGTCCTACTTACGAACTCAGTGAAGTTGAAGCAGAAAGAAAGAAGAAAAGGGAAATGAAGAAGATGAGAGAGAGGGGATTTGTTTCTGCTCGATTCCGCAACTGGCAAGCTTATATGCAGTATTGTGTTTTGTGTGATAAAGAGTTCCTTGGACACAGGATTGTGAAGCATGCATTGAAGCATGTCCAAGATGGGATTTTCCGTTGCCCAATATGTGCTGAGACTTTTGAAAATAGGGCAATTCTAGAGCCTCATGTGGCATCACATGTGAAGCAGTCATGTAAGGAACGTCTTGCTGCTATGGGTGTGAGCAAGAAACGTCCCAGTTCTGACACCAAGTTGACACCAGCTAGCAGTACTTCGAGCAAAGAAGAGCACTACAGCAAAACAGCTGCAGAAGTTAGCCAAGGGACAATTTGCAATAACTTAAATGCTTCAAACGGTAGTTCCACAACAGATGTGAAAAGTAAAACTAAATCGTCATCCCAAAAACAGGGTAACCCTATTCGTGATGTTAACAACACTAAACTTTGTTCCTGCCCTGTTACAAGCTGTCAGAAGGTTTTTAAATACTTCAGGAATTTGGTCGCACATGTTAAGGCCCACAAAAATGAACAGGAAGCAACACATTTCCTTGAAATACAGAGCCAGAAGGCTTTGTGCCAATATTGTCACCGTCAGTTTGTTAATGTGACCCATCTTAATGATCACTTACAGATGCACTGTGGCGAGAAGCCATATTTTTGCATTCAGCTTGGATGTAACTGCAGCTTTTCCTCTCACGCTGAGCTTCTTATACACAGAAAAGTGCATGCTGATTTTAAGGCACAGTGTGCATATCCAAACTGTGAGAGAGTATTCAACGAGACATACTTGCTGTATGATCACGAATCGCAGCACTACACGTCATTCTCCTGCAAAAGTCATAACTGTGATAAGGTGTTCTACACCCTGTCTGAGCTAGATTTGCATCAGAAAGGACACAGAAAGCAGAACCGCTCTGCTGTTGATTTGGGCTCGCCTTCTCAAGTGGAATTACCAGCTTTAACTTGTCCTGCCTTAGAGTTGCCTCCAAGCCAAATTAAAGAGGTTTCTCAAGAGTCTACCACAGTAGAAATGAAATGCACAGTTGAAAACATAGTAGACACCGCTCAAGATTCCACTGAACAGCCTAAGCACCTTGTATCGGGCACAACTCAGATGACAGTGGGCAAAAATGATTCCCAAACTAATGCTATTCAGCCTGATGCATCTAAGACATCTCATTGTCTTGAGAGGACAAAGCAATCGCGACTTGAATCTTGCTTTGTAAAACTGCGGCCTATTCTCATCAAGTGCAATGATCCAATGTATTTAAATGCTCTAAAGAATGCTGACAGTGAAACTCAAACACTCTTGAAGGATAAGAAATTGTTTTCTTTCCCACGGAGTCAGCTTGAGCCTTCAACATTAAAGTCACCTCCCTCTGTGAAAAAAGCCAACAGAGAAGAAGGTCTGACTCATGTGTGTCCATTCGAAACCTGCACACGGAAATACAGCACATCAAAAAGTTTATCGAGACATGTCAAAAATGTTCATTCGGAGGCCTTTGAGGAGTGGAAGCTGTCAAAGAAGTACAAACGGATTGCAGAAATTGCTGCAAAAAAATCTTCATCTGAGCACACAACCACTAGCTCTCAGATACCAAAATGGACAAGCCATTCCAGACCAGCTGAACATAGCGCGTTTCTGGAGACAGTGGTTCAAAGGCCTTCTTCTGCTTTTTCCAATCACGATAGTATGCAGTCTGCAAGTGCCAAGTTCTGCTCTCAGCTTGAAAACACTCAAAGTACAACATCACCAAACCAGGCAAGTCTGATGCAGTTGCCAATAACTCAGACATGGGAAACACCTTCACTGGAAAATTTAGATTCAGGTTTTTCTGTACACGATCCCTACCGCGCTACGATTTTATCTGACAACCAACACACAAACCCACCATACCATTCTGATACAGTCTTGGATTACGCATCTCCCTCATCTTATGATGACATCATCCCCCTTTCTGTGAACGCCCACGCACCCTCCAGTGTAATGAACGAAGCCTCAAAATATGTGTCAAGCTCTCTTAGAGTACTACATGCACTTAACAGCGATCAGACTTGTGACTTGTCACAGGTTGAGTCAGGCGTTAATCCTGGATTCAATCAAATTGGACAAAACCACCTCAGTGATATTTCCATCAGCACTGGTTTGCTGCAAACAGGATCTTTGTCTGGACAGAATTCCAACCTATATTTTTCAACTTTGCCTTCAGAGGCAAGTCCTATCTCAGTGCAGTCGTTGGCAAATTCAAACAAAGAAATCAGCACTGATAGTACTGATGCATTATTCTCGTCAGACATCAAATGTATGCCGAATCTTTTAACCCCTCATTTTAAGGAATCGTCGGAAGATTTCTTTGGTGCTGCCCCCCTGACTGATGAGAAAAGTCCAGAAGATTTTTGTAATCATGAATTACAAGACGAAATCCCTTCAGATGACCAGAACGTTTCAGGCTCTGGAGAAACTGGGAAGTCCAAAAAAATTAAATCATCTAAGAGAACAAAATGGCCTGCCATAATACAGGATGGTAAAGTCATTTGCTGCAGGTGCTATAGAGAGTTTTCGAGCACAAAGTCACTTGGAGGTCATTTATCAAAACGTTCCCAGTGCAAACCTGTAGATGAAATTGATCTTACTGCTGACTTACCAGTATCATTTCTTGATTTTCTGAATGATCCTGATATTTCAACGGTACAAATGCCTCTTCCTGTGAATGACATACATGAGCACAATCACAAACCCTGCATCTATGCACCATCAGAATCAAATACCTTTAATGGGAACACTGTAACAAGCGTGCAAAGCACAGACAGTGTCCAGAACACCAACATGTCCACACAAGACCCCTCTGAAATGACTACAAATTACAGTTTCTTCCATCCACCTGTAGCAAACACAGGCACAGAACTCAAACCTGAAGCTGAACTCAACCCTGCAAATACTGGTGAAGATGGCAAAATCATAGAAATTGAAAGGGCACTACAGCGTCTTGATTTAGTTGATATACTCAGTCAAGACAAATGTGTATCTGAGAGCGCTAACCTGCATGATCTAAGCTCTGAGGCTGTCACCAGAAATGATCTGTGTCACACAGTGAAAAGTGTTGTACAAAACGAAGAGAAATGCATTTTAAAGCCCTTCAGATGTAAAGAAGGCTGTGTTTATGGAGCAATGACAAAAGAAGCTTTATTTAAACACCTTAGCCGTGTACATGATTACAGTGAGGACAGGATAAATGAAATGAAGAAAAACCCAGACAAATTAGCACCGTACAGCTGTCATCTATGTTCCAAGACATTTACCAGAACCACAGGCCTTAAAATTCACTACAAAAATGTGCACCATTTTTCAAAAGAAGAAATGTCTCGCTTGAAAATCGGTTTTGGTTATAGAAAGATCAGAAAATCTACAGAAAATGTGTCCGACAGTGTGCACACCAGTCTCATCGTTGGCCAAGGAAATGACTCCCTGTCAGAGCAGTCTCAATCCCAAATCAGTGCAAATTTGACTGTTACATCAGGTGATTCAAATGTTAAAGGAAAAGCCAGCATCGTTGCCAAAAGAAAAAATAAATGCTCCACACAAAAGTCCCTTACAGTTGCCAGCACTGACACCTGCAGGACTGTGGAAGCATCACAGAAAAGTGCAACAAATCTTGATGGGCTTTCAGCTAAAAATGTAAAACAAGAAGACCCCTCTCTGACTAAAGCGAATCGTGTTACTGAATTAAAAGAGCCAGGAATATTTGCAATGCAAGAGCTGAGTGGTGGAAGTCCGTGTCTCATTGACACAATTAATGCTCCAGACAAAAGAACAGAATATGCAACTCCACAATCTCACAGCCAAATTGAGGCGCATTCAAATGTGATGGTTGATCTTCAGGAAAAAGCTAAATTGGCAGTAGACAGTGTTGATTTTGGGGATTCAAGTGATGCACAAACAATGTACCGGCCATACCGATGCGTGCATGAAGGATGTGTGGCTGCCTTTTCAATCCAACAAAATCTTATCCTCCATTATAGGGCTATGCATCAGTCAGAATGTGATGAAAAAAACAGTGCTAAAGAAACTGATGGAGTTGTCCAAGTGCAGGAATACAGATGCCAAGTCAAACAATGCTCAAAAGTAGTGTCGAAAGTTACAAGTTTGTTGAAACACTATCTCTTACTCCACAGATGCACATTGGAAAAAGCAAGTGCATTGTTATCCGGTGTTGAGGTAGGCACGTTTCAGTGTGACCAGTCAAAATGTTCTGCTCACTTCACGTGTCATTTGAAGTACATTGATCATATCAAAAATGATCACAAAGCAATAAAGGTTTCGGCAGATGGGGACTTTGAGAGCGTGGACCTCACATTCAGATGTCAGTTCGAAGGTTGTGACAGGGTATATACAACCAAGTCGAACCTTCTTCGACATCTTATGAAGAAACATGATGCTACTTTTGAAACTATGAAAGAGAAACAAGAAAATGGGATTGGGGATGATGTTCAGGCAAAAAAGTTAAGTACAGGTTCTAACAATGGAAAAGAGAATATTGAAAATAACAGTATTAAAATGAAGAAGAAGAATTCAAAGAAGAGAGAGGACAAGGGCCAAAACCATTGCATGGCAATAGAAAAGACTGCTCTTAAATCCACTGATGAAGCATCTGCCATGTGCAACGAAAGACTTCCTTTACAGTACCCATGCATGGTTGAGAGTTGTGATTCAGTAATGAGTGCTGAGCAAAAAATGGAACAGGATGTTGAGGATCGGAGAAGCCAGTTCATATCTTGCAAGGAAAGCAACAAGATGCCTGAAGCAGATAGTACCTCAAAAAATGTTGAAGTTGAGAAAGCAGTCTTTGATGGAGACCTAACTGAGAATTCCAAGGTCAGTTCTCAAGATATAGACCCAGAGCCTGCAACAGAAGTTGTAGCTAATGAAGGTTTCGCTTCCACAGCCACGCCGGTAATCAAACGGAAAAGGGGTCGTCCGCGGAAGTCAGAATGTAGAAACAAAATAAGCGTCGAGAGAAAACAAAGTCTTCGGAACTGCTCTGGTGAGCATGTTAAATGTATGCTCAAAGTCTCAGGATCCATACTGAACTCATCTAACTCTAAAGGGAACCATGTAGATAATGAAGTTGCACTAAAACTTTATAAGCCTTCAGAGTTTGAAACATCCGTCCTGAAGTTCAAAGAAGACTCCCTTTCTAATCCATCAAAGCGACAACGAACACTTCAACCAATCATCCAAGAACGAGATCCAGTTCAGTGCATTGTTAATTTCAGAAATCCACTAAAGATTGAGACTGTCAAGAACGTTAAAATTGTTATGTATGAAAACCTATCCACTTGCTCTGAACATCTGCTAAGGCAACTTCAAGATATGCAGCCTATGGTTATCCTGAAAAAGGGGCTGCACAGTTGATGTTAGATGGGTATATATATATATATATATATATATATATATATAGGCCTTGTTCTCAGGACCACATACTGTGTCACATGCTGCTGACAGGTACATCCAGTTACACTTCTGCATTTATAGTAGTTCCAACACCTTGTTTGTTAATGGATTTTGATTAGTGCTTTAAAAGAAGAATAAAACTTTTGTACAATATTTAACATTTTGATGTACCATTATGGTTGTGTTAAAAAAACATTTTGTATTTCTGAAATTCTCGGATAAAAATTAGATGAAAACATTTTTAAAAATGTACAATTTTGTGTAGAATGATACAGTTATGATATATCCCTGTGGGATTGTATTCTTTTTTTCTTTTCTTTTTTTTGGCTACTGTTGTTGTTGTTTTTGAAAGTATTTATTTTTAACTTAACATTAGTGTGTCAGTGTACTTGTCTTCCACCTAACATTCAATATAAGTAAACTGAATGCTCAGTGTAAATTGTGGCATCCACATGACTACTTGGTGTCGGATTGTGGTGTTTGCAATTCTGAGGTTCTTTTCTCCAGAATTCAAGAATGAGGTGAAATGTTTCAGTGTGAACATTCAATATAGCACAGAAATGAAGGACAAAGTACAAACTAAGGAGGAGGAAAAATAAAGCTGTTAAAAGAATTTACAATTGTAAAGTATTTTTTATTGTGTGTCATTTTACAATAAAAATATATGCGCACTAAGCATGGACTTGTAGCAACAAACAAGACAAATTAAACTTATTGGCAGAATCAAGACCAAAGTTGCAACAAACACTTGCTCATTCTCAAAAAGGCAACATGATGCAATTAAAAGCTGGGCGGTGTCAAGTTTAGCTTGTTTTTTTACTTCCTGAAAAAAATAATCTCTCTAAAGGGGGCTATATGTGGAATTCAAAAACCCTTTTTTTATTAGCAACAGTCTGTAGAGTGAACTGCAGCTATCAGCTTATGCACACTTAACATAGAGACTGAACGCGATCCAAGACCCCAATACTCATGGCGAAAATCTGATCCTTTTTCACTCTGCTTAGAAGTTAAAAAAAGGTGGAAAAATACATTTGCAGCAATATACTTTTAACAAGCACCCAAATGCTATCCAGAGCGACATTTACATGTAAATATGTGAATGAAACAAAAATGACAGCGGTGAGAAAGCAGCTAAGAAAGCGCCTGATCTTAGCGATGTGGATATTTCAGCAGCTTGTGACGGATCGGGTAAATAAAATTACACTTTTATGACAGATTATAAAATATATATGAAAACATAGACCAGGCATGGGCAAACTCTGTCTTGGAGGGCTTGATCTGGGTATCTGAGATTATAACTATAACCCTTTTCTTTGCATGGCACATTGGGATTACAGTACAGAATAGCTTTTTTTGTATTTTTATAATGTGTTATGCATTTATTATAATGCCTTATAATGTATTATAAATATGGGCTTCATTTCTCCAGTCTTCAGTGTCACATGAGATCATTCTAATATGCTGATTTATTGTCAATGTTGTGGCAGTTGTGCTGTTTAATATATTGGAAACTGCTACTTTTTTAAGGATTCTTTGATGAATAAAAAGTTAAAAAAGAACAACATTTATTCAAAAGAGATATCTTTTGTAACAATATGTCTTTACTCTTACTTACTGTATTAATTTATCAACCTTTAATTTATCAATCAGTTTATCAAACTTTTTTTTTTTTTTTTTTTTTTTTTTGAGTAGAAGTATTCATTTCTTTCAGTAAAAGGAAAAGAACATACTGGCCCAAAACTTTTACAAAAAAAAAATGCTGAAAAGAATGCTGTTCTTTTTAATTTATACTTTCAACACATACACACAACCATTGAATAAACGTTCAGCAATCTTCAAAAACCTACCTGAATGACACAAGAACAATATGTGATCAAATCATAATATTTTACTGTACAATAAGAAAAAGGACAATGGTGTAAGAAACGGAACGGAGTGTTGAAACAGTTGTTTCACATGATGAAAACACCTTTTGCAAACCTCATTATTATTACAGCTTCAACTGAGGGTGCTCTTGCTTTCGTTTGAGAAACGGGCCTGCTCATGGTTGTTAATGAATATCTAAACATAAAAAACAAATCAAATGCACACTGATGGATCTACTTTTATTGGGTAAAATCTGTTTGGTTGTAAAATGTTATCTGTAGTAAAATTGTTCATAGCTCACGCAGGTATTCAACTAATAAAGATCTTCATTAATGGCTAACAACAAGAGGTATTTGCAGATTTGGTTTCAGTTGACTGTACTGTAGGTTCCTGGCCACTTCATCCAATGCTCTTTATGTGTTCTGTATTCTTAAATTTCCTGTTACAAGTGACATGTTTCAGACAATTCAGTGAGTGCAGGGACCTGAACAAATCATTCAAACTGATTCATGAACCAGTTCAGACAATATTGCCAACTTGATGTCGGGAGTAAATGACGACGACTATGTTCATTATTACATCCAGGAACACAACACCTCAATCTCACTTACATCCCTGCTCTGGCATCGAAACAATGGAGCTTGGACTGTTACAGCTGATCTGAGGTAAGACGCTCATGTCAGTCAACTTTCGTGGGAGTGGCCTCTCTTTGTGGAGGGTGTCAGTGATTGTCTTCTGGACTAATGCCAAGTCAGCAGTCTTCCCCATTAGTGTGGTTTCAAACAACAAGAGATAACGTCTTGGTTACGTATGGTAACCCTCGTTCCCTGATGGAGGGAACGGAGACGTTGTGTCAAGTGACGACACTAGGGATCACTCTTGAGAGCCCAAACACCTCTGAAAACTTTGAGAAAAGACCAATGAAATTGGGTGTGCAGATTTTGCATAGCTGGTCACACCCCGGACATCCGGGTATAAATAGGGCAGTGCGGGATCTGCTCACTCGTTCTGTTCTGAAGAGTCGAGAAGCGTCTCAACCCACTCAGAGGCAGTCTGAAGTCATGAAGGACACAACGTCTCCATTCCCTCCATCAGGGAACGAGGGTTACCATACGTAACCAAGACGTTCCCTCTCTGTCGTTCACTCCGACGTTGTGTCGAGTGACGACACTAGGGATCCCTGTGAAACACGCCACAACTCAGACTAAGTCACGAGTGCTCGGGGCGCAGATAATAACAAGCCAACGTGTTAAAATAAATGCAGCTCACCTATTTGTGACCTTCCAACGTCTGAGAACTGACCTGTCGCAGGCAGAGTCCTGCAGCCGGGTTTTCCTCAGTGGAGTGGCTGAGCGTCTTGAGAACGTTGGGACAGTGTCTGTTTCCCCTGATGAAAAAGACACTACAGAGATCACAACCTGCCAAGAGGGGGTGTAAGAGTGAATATATGTTAGTGAAGGCATCTGAGGTGGGCTCCACCCCAGGGGAGACTACCAAAAACTCAGAGCCTAGAGACAGGAATGTCTCAGGGGAAACACTGCATCACAGAGAATATAGGTGGAGATTACACACATGGGGCCACATGAGGAGCCACTACATGTGGAGCACCAATCCAAGCAAGAGTTTGCGAATGCCACTTACCTTGTGTTGGATTCTTATAGTGAGTTCCTCCGCCGAACCCGGCTACGTCCAGAAGTGCTAAGTGATGGAAAGGTTGTTCAGGGTTCACATAAGGAAACTTACTGAACTTATAGAAGCGTAATCACCATGGTGGGAAGCGCTACAGCAAGCTCTATTCCTGACCAATGTCCTGAGTCGAAGAGCTTGCGTTCAAGACTCTAGTCAACACTGGTTCAATGCGCAGGTTGTGAAACCTGGCAAATGTGTTAGGTGTAGCCCAACCTGCATCTCTGTAGATGTCTGTTAAAGAGGCCCCATTCGCAAGAGCTGCCGAGGCAGCGACACCCCTGGTCGAGTGGGCTCTCACTCCCAGTGGGCAGGGTAAGCCTCTGGCCTAGTAGGCCATACGGATCGCATCCACAAGTCACTGGGAGATCCTTTGTTTGGAGACAGCCTTGTGTTGGATTCTTA